>CAAKHF010019341.1:0-18638 GCA_901007745.1 Hippocampus kuda | reverse complement strand
GTCAAGTCAACTGTATTTATAGAGCACTTTCAAACAGCCATCGCTGCATACAAAGTGCTGTACATGGATCAATTGAACATATATAACAAACAGTAAAACAAATTGGTAATAAAGACAGTAGAAAGCACCAAACAGTAAAACCGAGAACAAATCTAAGTCATAAGTCACGCTGAGTCGAATGCCAAAGAATACAAGTGAGTTTTGAAGATGGGCAGCGAGGAGGCTTGCCGAATGTTCAGTGGGAGGTCATTCCAGAGAGAGGGACCAGCAACAGAAAAGGCTCGATCGCCTCTGAGCCTCAGTTTAGTTCTTGGCACTTCTAATAATGTCTGGTCCGCAGACCTGAGGCGCCGGGCAGGTGTGTAGGGGCGGATGAGCTCAGAGAGGTAAGGTGGCGCGAGATTATTTAGAGATTTGAAAACAAATAAGAGGATCTTGAAAATAACTCTAAAATGTATGGGGAGCCAGTGAAGGGATGCCAGAGTAGGAGTTATGTGCTCCCTCTTACGAGTACCAGTCAAGAGGCGAGCAGCGGCATTCTGGACCAGCTGAAGGTGCTTAATGGAGGACTGGTTGACTCCAAAGTAAAGGGCATTGCAGTAATCGAGCCGGGATGTGACAAAGGCATGAATTACTGTCTCAAAGTGTTCATGAGAGAGGAGAGGTTTTATTTTGGCCAGCTGTCTGAGGTGAAAGAAGCTGGATTTAACAACAGTGGGTGTGCAAGGCGGGCAGGTGATGAGGAATAAAGTTAAATATGAATATCCTAGGCGGGCAAGCGGTGGAAAAAGAATTTTAATTCAAAACAAACAAAATGAAACACTGTTCTCCAAAATGCCGCATGAATAAGAAAACTAGAAAGAAAAATGTGGATTAAGACATCTTTGTAATGATGCAAGTAGAGCAAGGGGTGTGGGCAAGTGGTGCAGTTGATGACGAATGTTCTTCTCACACAGTGGCGATGCAAACGAGGATGCCGGTGACCTGGACTTCAGCGCTCTGCTCAAAAAAAGGTACAGTACATCCATCTTTTTTTGTTGTTTTTTTTTTGCCCTGCCCGCCAACAGCTGACCGGATGACCACCACGGCGCTCCCTCATCACATCAGGGAGAAGAAGCAGCAGCAAGCGCCCCCCGAGGACGTGGACGTTTGGGATATCCTGAAGGCGGCCAAGCCGTGCGACTACGAGAAGATCGCCTTCGAGTACGGCATCACCGACCTCCGCGGAATGCTGAAGAGGCTGAAGAAGATGAAGACGGTGGAGCCCAAAAAGAGCGATGGTGAGGCGGGGTGGGCGGGCCACGGTGACGGTGACACCCACGGTGGCGGCAACCTAACCGGACGTTGCGCCCGCAGCTTTCCTGAAGAAGCTGGAGCCTGCCTACTCGGTGGACAAGGGCCGCAGGATCCAGCTGAGCGTGGAGGTGGCCGACCCTAACGTCCCCATTAAGTGGCTCAAAAACGGACAGGAGATCAAACCCTCGGCCAAGTGAGCACGGCGGTGGCCGCGGCGTCATCATCATCGTCATCATCACTACTATTGGGTTAGGTCAGGGAGCCACGTGATCTCTTTCAGCCAATCAGCAAAGACAAATGATGGCAGGAAGGGAAAAGTCCCAATGACAGGGAAATGTCATTTAGAACTCATTCTGTCTAATGATCAGGTGTATACAGTGTGCAAAATCTAATGATGAAGAGGTTTGAAAATTTGGTTTGAAAAATAAATTCTGGGGACAAACTTTTGCTGTAACTACAGTCAAATATTTTAAAGATTTTAATAAAAACTAAATTATTCATTATTCACTAAGAATTAAATTA
The DNA here is from genome assembly GCA_901007745.1 of Hippocampus kuda. Lineage (NCBI taxonomy): Eukaryota > Metazoa > Chordata > Actinopteri > Syngnathiformes > Syngnathidae > Hippocampus > Hippocampus kuda. Next base: position 16,820 of record CAAKHF010019341.1, on the reverse strand, counting down.
ATAAAAATCGAATTTGTTCAATTTAATTTCAATTAAAAAAACTAATGAAATAAAAATCATTAACATCAATCAATTCAAAATAAAAATATAAAATGCTATTAAAGTACATTCAAATAAAAGTAAAGCAAAAATCCATGCACAACGCAGAACCTTTCAGTCCCAGGATATGACAACAATTTTCCTAGCTGCTCTATCTAATATCTCTATCCTTCGATCTCTTTCCCCAGAGTGATTCTGTAGGCCAATATTCAGTAGCTTCTTCACCCTAAATGAAGCAGGTAACGATCCTAGAATTGTACATAAAAAGTATTTGTTAAAAATGCAAATGAAATCAGATTCACTTGCTGACTGGCTGCTCGAATTCCCAGCCTGGTTTCCAAACAACTGTCGTGCTGTCGCCAGATACATATGGATATAGATGAGCTGTACACTGGCCTTGCGTCACCGTGGAAACGTGGCAAGCGCTTCTGTGTTCCCGGTGACATCACGGGCGGCGCTGGTCTTTGTGCGGCAGGTACGTGTTCGAGAGCGTGGGCAACCGGCGCACGCTCACCATCAACAAGTGCAACCTGTCAGACGACGCGGCCTACGAGTGCGTGGTGGGTGAAGACAAATGTTTCACCGAGGTCTTCGTCAAAGGTAGCTGACTCACCTGTTGTCTTCGTCACGCGCCGTCCCAAACTCATCACAAACCGTTGATTCTTCCTAAAGTCGCCCCAATGAAGACGTCATAAGGCAAAGCAGCCGGGTTGTCGTTACCAACCTGTGTTAAAAACATGGAAGTATTCAGTGTGGCTTTTGAAATTTCAAACTATCGAAGTACAATAAGGTAGTGTTCATCATTTGGAGGAGGGTGCATTGTGATCAGCGTACAAAAAGTGAAGGGAATGCCATGTCAGCCTTGTACAGGGTGGAAAATGGGGGGGAAAAAAAATCTGACATTCAATAAAAATGGAATGAATAAAAACATACAGTGAGTCTAGTACTTGACTAGACTCACTGTACTCAATACTCAAATTTGAAAAAAAAAAAGGCAATTAAAAGATAGTAGTAGATGATATACAATTGCAAGTACAAAATTAAAATGACCGCAATAAATTAGTCAAATGAAAACAAGCAGAATAATTAAAATTAACTAGAAAAAAACTACAATACTACCTCTAAAATATTTTTCAACTGTTAAGTATTAAAAAAAAAAATCCGTAGGGACAAAAATAAAATATCAAATGCACAATGTAAAATAAAATATAGCAATACAATTAATGAACTAGATGAAATAAAAATAAATGTAACCAAACTGCATTATGAATTCCATGTCTTGATATTTTATTAATTTCCAGTAAATTACAATTAAATAAAATTAAATGCAATTCAAATAACAGGATAGATAAAAATAAAGTAACGGTAAATTCCTTCAAATCTGCCAATAATACGATTAAAACTGATCAATTCAAAAAAAAGTTTAGTAGTGAAACTTACTTAGTGAAAAGTACTAAACAAGAAAGCCCATTTATGGCTTTGCGTCGTGTTTGTGCAGCACCGGTGAGTGAATGTGTCATCGTTTGGAGGCGTACATCCTTTGAAGGCCGCTTGAACAACACAACAGCTCAACCATGCAATTAAAAAAAAAATAATACATTGAAGGATTTTCTATTTATATGCTTAACTCTGTCAACTAATTTAAATATGTGCGACCCATCTTGCGTTGGAGTACTTTCCGCTAGTACTACAAATACTCGCTTACAACAGTACACTTGACTCGCCTGTTCTTTAGAGCCACCTGTGACCATCACAAAGCTTCTGGACGACGTCCACACGGTGGTGGGCGAGAAGGTGGAGTTCGAGGTGGAGGTCTCCGAGGAAGGGGCGCACGTCAAATGGTGAGCAACACTGTTGGTTTGTGGGGAACGAGCGCCGTATATCAACGATACTGAACGCCTGTGCTTCGTTTGTCTTCAGGATGAAAGATGGCGTGGAGCTGACCAAAGAGAGCGCGGCTTCCAAGTACAGATTCAAGAAGGACGGCAAGAGGCACATTTTAATCATCAATGATGTCACCAAGGAGGACATCGGCACCTACTTCGCCTTGACCAACGGTGGAGAGTCCAAGGCTGAGCTGGAAGTGGAAGGTAACCCTTGGCTTCTTCCGTCATTTGCTGTAAACTTGGCTTCAGTGGCCATTTTGAGGTCTTTCCTACCTAAGACCCGCCGCACGGCAAGCAACGCGTCCATTACCGACTGAACTGTGGCGCACTTGGCAAGCCCCAAGCAACTGCTTTTCCTGTCTTTGTGTTAATCTGCTCCTTTTTTGACAATGATAACGTGTTTTTGTGCTTCAATAACAAATAATAGAGTACAATATAATGTATGTCGAACCGCAAAAGTGGATCCAGGGTCTCAGTTGTGCTTGGGTCTCAGTACTTGGAATTTGTTGGAGACTCGACCTGCTTGGTTTTTGTCACAGGAAATTGGAACCTGACTAATATTTGGAGTCTTATTTAAATCTCGCACATATGTGACTTACTCCCACCTCTGCTTTCTGCAAATGTGTGAATCAAGCTGACAGCGTGCCATGCTACTCAATGCTAAACGAAGATAACGCATCAACTCGCCCATGAAAGCGAAGTGAAAGCCGACGGGGGGGCTCGGGGGGCGAGACGCAAACTAATTGGCTGTGAATGTCTGAGGAGGGGAAGTTTGCTGACAGGTATTTCAATTAGCTTAGCCGTCGCTACGTGTTGATGTTTTTCATTTGGACAAGCGTGGAAGCTCATCAATTAGTTACTAACGTAATTAATACTGCTCAATTTATCCGAGTGTCCGTCTATCATGCTGTTATCCGTCAGGGTAATTTGCTCTACACGTCCAAAACTGATCACAGGGTCGCGGCTTTGGTTTCCTCGCTACACTGCTGAATCTCTGGTGTGTTCCTTCAGCACTGCCTCAAAAATGCCAAAAAGGTGGCCCAAAGTTTGACGGGGGGGGGAAAAAAAAAAGTTTGTACTATTTGGTTAGCGAAGGGTGAATTTGCGCTGCACTTTTCTTGTGTGCAGAGAAGGAACTGCAGGTTCTGCAGAGCATCGCCGACCTGACGGTGAAGGCCAGCGATCAGGCCGTGTTCAAGTGCGAGGTGTCTGATGAGAAAGTGACGGGCAAGTGGTTCAAGGACGGTGTGGAGGTGCAACCCAGCGAGCGCATCAAGATGACACACATTGGAAGGTACAGTCGCACCAGAAGGTGACTGTGTCACATTGGAAGGTTTTAGGGTTGCGCTTGAAACTATTTCAGTTGCGCGAGTTTCACTGGAAGGTGCCGGTATCAGTTGTCCACTGGAAGGTAGCTGAATCACAATGGAAGGTAGCTGAGTCCCACTGGCATTTAAGAGTTGCACCTGAAGGTAACAGAGTCCAATTGGAAGGTTTTAGTCATACTGCTTGTTAACCGGGGTGCACTGGAAGGTAATTGAATTGCACTATAAAGTACAGTATTATTTGTGGCCTTGGAAAGTATCCAAGCCGCACTGGAGCATGAGTGAGGTGCACTCGAAGGTACGGCCGTGACACTGGAAGGAATCAGAGTCATATTAGTCATGCTGCAAGGTCTTGGTGTAGCCCTGGAAGCAATCTGAGGCGCGCGAATCACACAGGAAGATAGCGTGGGGGTGGGGGTGGGGGGGTAGAGTGGGAGCTGCGATGGCTATCACAGTTGCTCTTGAAGTAGTCTCAGCTGCACTGCAAGGCAGCAGAGTCTCACCAGTAAGCATCTGAGTCACACTGCAAGGTGAAAGTCAACCTCTGAATTGTCGTCACTTTGGCCACTCCACCGTCTTACTCCAAATGTCATACAATCAATACCAAATGATTCTCTTGGCGGTTGACCCATTTTTTTTCTGGGGTGGGGAATAGGCAGCAATCAGCAAAAGTGCAGCTTCGTAACACACATACACATGAAGAACACCCTGTCCCCCAACCTACGGTTTGTTAATTTTTCTGCTTAATCCCCCCATCGAAGACACGCCAAGGCGACACCGGTCACGCAAGGTGAAAACCATTTGGGCTGATTTTGTTGCCGGGCAAAAGCAGCAGCGGAACGTCTGCGCTCTGTCACTTAATTGCCGCTCAAGCAGTGACTGTGGTCTCCATGGTAACCGTGCAATGTCTCCAGGACACACAAGCTGACGATCAGCGACGTGAAGCCCTCCGACGTGGGAGATTATACCTTTGTTCCCGACGGCTATGCACTCTCCCTGTCGGCCAAGCTCAATTTCCTGGGTGAGCCAGTAAATCGTCAGTTTAACCCGCATTGTTTTTGGCATGTGTGAGCTGACTCATGTGTTCTTTTCTTTCAGAAATCAAGATTGACTATGTTCCCAGACAAGGTGAGTCCCTCGTACTTACTTGAGCATGCAGTAGTAATTACATAGCTGTTAAGCAGCAATACCTAGATTGTTCTGGAAAAGCTCATTTGTAAGCCCTTTATTTGTAGTTATTGGATGTTTATAGTAGTATGAGTACGCTGATTTGAATGTATCCAGCAATAATTAATAGATTATTACACAGGTATTAATCAGTTAGAACTATAGTTTTCCAGGACCATTTAGGAGGAATTTCTTGATTACAATGACTAAATACTACGATCATATAGTAGTTGTCAATCATAATTCCGGGATCAACATCAGTTACAGGGTTATTACACGCTTATCAAATAATTATGACTGGGTTTTTATTCATTTTATTACTCTGGTATGAGTAAATACTGGATTATTTTAATGGAATTCTGTCATGAATCATGCATCATTATCAAGCGGAGGTTACTAGATTATTACAGTAGTACATCATGAATATCCATTACCATGTAACAGACCCTCCCAAGATCCACTTGGACACGAGCGCTACAGGGAGCAAGAATACCATCACGGTGGTGGCCGGCAACAAACTCCGCTTCGACGTGGAGATCTCGGGGGATCCCCCGCCGCTGGTGTGCTGGATGAAGGGCGACGAGGTGAGTGAAGGGCCAGCGGCGCTCGTGCGCTCTCCAGGCGTAGGTCACGTAGGCCTGTTTTACGGACTGCGCCGTAGACGGTGAGCGACGTGGAGGGGAGAGTCCGCGTGGAGACCAAGAAGACCCTGAGTAGCTTCGTCATCCAGGGGGCGGAGAAGGAGGACGAAGGCTTCTACTCACTCACCGTCACCAACCCTGCCGGAGAAGACAAGGCAGAGCTCTTCGTCAAGGTCGTAGGTGAGTTGAACTTGGCCTGCTCATCTTGTTGCACGGATTCGGAGTTGGGTGTGTTATTTATTTATTTTGCATTCACCTTGGGTTTTCCGTTACGGCTCAAGTTGTGTTCTTATGATAAGGCTTGGGGTTTGGCTTGGTTATGGCAGGTAAGGTTTAGGCTTCTAGGGGTTAGGTTGGACTTGGGTTCATCCCTTGAAAGAATTTAAACATGGAATGGTTACAACTAGGCAGGGCGGGTGAAGTGGCAGCTTTGGGTAGCGTTTGCTTGGGTGAGCTGCTTTCAAGATTGGTCTGGGTTAAGCTCAAGGTAGGATATGGCACACTTTGATTAGGCCAAGAAAGGATTTAGAGGTTGTTAATTGGGTTAAGATTCAAGTTCAAGTAGCTTCGCGTTTGCTTTGCTTTGGTCGATTTTCGGGGTAATGTTCAGTGTCAGGCATTGCTTGAGTTTCAGTTCACTGGATAAACTGACAGCAGCAGCGCAACATTTTTCCTTGCTGCCGCATAACAGACTGTAACCTGATTTTGCCTTCTGTCTCTTACACGCGCACCACCCATTCCTCGGCGCGCCAGATGTGCCCAACCCTCCCGAGAACGTCAAATGCACATCGGTGGGCGAGAACAGCGCCACCATTGTGTGGGACCCTCCCACCTTTGATGGCGGCGTGCCCGTTAAAGGTGAGCCACAATCTCCACATGCCCCAATCCCGGATCACATCGTCTCATCTTGCCTTCCAGGTTACCTGATGGAGAGGAAGAAGCTCGGCTCGTCCAGGTGGACCAAACTCAACTTTGACGTGTACGAGTCCACTACGTACGAGGCCAAGAAGATGATCGAGGGCGTCCTGTACGAGATGCGCGTGTTTGCCGTCAACGGCATTGGCATCTCGCAGCCCAGCTTCAACTCCAGGCCCTTCATGCCCATCGGTGCACCAACAACCTCAATCGTTCACTTCTTCCTGTTACGTTTACACAGCGGAGAGGCGCGCATGTGGAACCTTGTTATATATATTGACGCAATCACGTTGTAATTAGAAGCAACGATCAAGACGATGCAAAAACAGCAGGCAGCTGTGCTTCGGATAACATCTGGAATACTTCAGAATTGTCTGATAATATCAACCGCTTCAGTGCCAGCTGTTCTCTGGGCTTCCCTGATTGTGACGGCCCTGGGCAGATCAGATTGACAAGGCGACATGTCAAGGCTAATATCGAATTGGACAATAAATCTCTCACATCGACATGCACGCCCATGCAGGAAGCAGCGCAACCAAGACAAAAGTGTTTCCATACCGTATTGAATCGGCTTTTTGTTTCCCACCAGCCCCCACCAGTGAACCCACTCGCCTCTCGGTGGAGGACGTGACCGACTCCACCTGCGCTCTCCGGTGGCTTCCTCCGGAGAAAGTGGGACCGGGCGGTATTGACGGCTACATCATTGAGTATTGCAAAGAAGGAAGTAAGTTGCAAGGCTGACTTGACCCTGAAAGGCAAAAAATAAGAAATAACATCTGTGGAAAAAGCTGAAGCTCCAAGTACTGTGATGTTAGCGTGTTACTAGTCCAATACAAGACTGTGATTTTACGCTAAATGAGGCCGTAATCCTCAACATGAAGCTTTATTGGGGGGAATATAAAATGTAAACGGCTTCAATAATAATTAATGGTTAGCGCTGATTAGATTGAAACAGCTGAATGAGACGAGTGGTCAGTGAGAGGAGGTTTGGGGTTGATTTAGGGCTGGGATGGGGAGGTTTGCTCGCGTGGTGAGAATTGAGTGAGTTGGTTGGAGGCTCGGGTGGATTGGGGTTGCCATTACGTTCAGTGTTACCGTGGCAACCCAAAATGGTTAGCTGCCGCGGTCAGAATTTGTCACTCGGCTTGGAAAAGCATGGATGAGTTAAGCAGCCTCGCAATCGCCTTCAGCTGACGAGTGGGTACAGGCCAACAAGGAGCCAGTGGAGAAGAACCAGTACAAGGTGAAAGATCTGCCGGTGGGGGAGAAGATGCTGTTCAGGGTGGTGGCCGTCAACATCGCCGGCCGCAGCCCCCCCGCCGCGCTCTCACAGGCCGTCACCATCAGAGAGATCATGGGTCAGACCACAGACATCACGCTCAAGTCTGATGTCGGGTGAACAAATAAGAAATGAATTTCTCCTTTGCCCTGCAGAGCATCCAAAGATTCGCTTACCACGCCAGCTGAGAACCAAACTGGTGAAGGTCGTCGGAGAGAAGGTCAACTTGGTCATCCCCTTCCAGGTCAGCCCGCCTCTCAATTTTCGTCTCCATGTCGAGCTGTAAACCGCCCACCCTTTCTTGACTCTCAGCTCACCACACATACCACCACCTGCACTCCTCATAGCTGTAGTTTTATTCACCTCTTTGTTAATGATCATCTTTTCGATTTTCTGAGCCCAGACGCTCTGCAAAAATGACTAAAACCCACCTCATTCTTGCACATGTTTGCCCGCAAGCTTTATTTTGCTCTACTGTCTATAGCCAGGCTGGCTATGCAAATGCTCTCAGTTGCCTTACCTGGCAGAGTAAAGGTTAACCACATGAAATAAAAAAATCTCTTCTGGGCAGTTTGAAGTAAGGTTACAGTTGAGTTCTGGGAAGGTTTCTTTTCTAGGAATCTCCTGTTTGTGTGTCTTGTTCTTGACTCCCCAAAAATATGTTCACTGTGATTTTAAAAAAAGATTGGCCGAGCCAAAAATACCTCGCCTCCGACCCCCCCCAAAAAGTCAGCATGTTGGCACAAAGTAGGTCAAGTGGCTGTGAAGGAACGACTGGTAGATTTAGAACTGCTGACTTGTCCATTTTAATATTTGATTTCGCGTCTTTTTTTTTTTTTTTGCGATTGTGCCAAGTGCACTCAGGAGTCTCAGGGTTTCAGCCCAGGTTGTAGCTTTTGGCTTTTGGCCTTGGAAATGATGACATTGCAGAAATAAACAATAAATGGTATCTTGAAAAGATAAATAAAAATGAAGAATCATCATTGTCTGTTTTCCTGACCTTGGATCTTTCCAGGGTAAACCTCGCCCCGTGGCCACCTGGTACAAAGATGGCAAAGCCCTGGAGGATCGAAGCGTGGGTACGCGCACCAGCGAGGTGGACTCCATCCTCTTCATCCGCTCAGCCCAGAGGGTCCACTCGGGCACGTACACGCTGGCCGTGCAGATCGAGAACATGGAGGACCGCGCCAACATCCGCATCCAGGTCGTGGGTGAGTCGCGGGTTCATCACGCGCACGGGAAACGCGGCGGCGGCGGTGGAGGAGCGCAAATCTCTTCAAAGGCGTGAACACGGACTCCTCATTCCCAACTTCCCAAAGTCATCAAAGTGGCACGTTAATCCTGACCGCCAGCTCATTCCCCATCTCTTCACAGGTCAGCGGGATTACGCCATAGGATTATTTGTGTGTAGACCGGGATTAGGTTCATACTTGAAGGTTGAGCTAATGAGAGGATGAGACCCCCCCTCTCCCCCCAGTCCCTGCTCTGAAGTCATCTTCCTAAAAAAAGGACATGGCTGTCGTGTGTTTGTTGATATAGAAAAGCCGGGCCCCCCCACGGAGGTGCGCGTTATCGACGTTTGGGGCTTCAACGCCTCGCTGGAGTGGAAGCTGCCCAAAGACGACGGCAACGCAGAGATCATCGGCTATACGATTCAGAAGGCCGACATGAAGACCAAGGTGAGCCAAGTTGGAGTGGATGGCTTTTTTTTTTAATAAATCATTTATTTGGTGGCCCGTGCGAGAGGTCTGTCTGTTTCCAATCACGGCAGGATTGGTTCACTGTGTACGAACACAACCGGCGGCCCAACTGCACCGTGTCCGACCTGGTCATTGGTAACGAGTACTCCTTCCGAGTCTTCAGCGAGAATGTGTGCGGCCTGAGCGAGGAGCCTGGCGTCAGCAGCAGTACGGCGCTCATCTGCAAGACGGGTAAGTCAAATGCTAGGCTGAAAGGCCTCACGGTACCTGGCAGTTACAGATAAAGCAGCACTTTTCCCAATCAAAACATGGCTTTGTCGAATTTATGTATTTATTCATATTTTTGTATTTTATTTATTTTTTAGTTAATCAACGAATAAATGAATTTTCAATTAAACTGAAATTTGATTGAATTTATTTTTGAAAAAGTAAGGAGTTGAAAGTCCAGGTATCTGTTTTTGCAGTTGGAAAGTAAAAAGTCACCAGAAAAATAAATACAAACGCAAGAACGTCGACGAATGAAGTAGTGACACCACTGTCTGACTTTCTCCAGGTTTGGACTGCAACCTCCCACCCTTCAAAGAGAAAGACCAGAGTGCTTGTCCGAAATTCACAGCACCCCTAGTGGACCGGAGTGTGGTGGCGGGCTACACAACGGCCATCAGCTGCGCCGTGCGCGGCTACCCCAAGGTATGCTCCCCTTTGACGCTTGTTGGCATTCGCTCCAGTCACGAGGAAGCCCTGCGTCTCTTGCCGCCGTAGCCCAAAATCATCTGGATGAAGAACAAGATGATCATCGGCGAGGACCCCAAATTCCTGATGCAGAACAACCAGGGCGTGCTGACGCTGAACATCCGCAAACCCAGCCTGTACGACGGCGGCCGCTACTCCTGCAAGGCCATCAATGCTCTCGGCGAGGACGAGGTGGAGTGCAAGCTGGAGGTCCGAGGTAGGACTAAAATGCCGCTGGTCACTTTTTTCACGGAGGAGGGTTAGTTTTGTTTCGGCCAATGAGGATTAACAGTGACTGAAAAGCCAACCAATGAGACTTCAGTGTTGTGGTCAAGTTGTTGTTTGTTTAAAACGATACCAATGTGTTTTGTTTGCTTTTACATTCATATAAATTGAATATTTTATTTTAAGTGAAAAGTTTTGATGTTTAATTTAAAATATCTCGTGTAGCTTTTTCCAACTTTTAGATATTTTTCCATTTATAAAGGCTTTTTATTAATTTATTGAGTATGCTTTTTTTGCATTTAATATTTAATTGTATATTTTTGCTCTCGAGGTAAAATCTGCATTTAAATGTACAGTACTTGATTTTTAAAAGCATTTAATTTTCGGATTTGTTTTTAATTTCTTATTCCTTTCAAGGGATTTGTTGATGTACTTTATCGTCAAGGTTTTTTTTTTTTAATTATGATTTTTTTTTTAAAGAATTATACATTTTTAATGGGTGGTTTTAATTTTATAATGGGGGCATTAAAAACGATTTTCAAAAGCATTTTTTGTTGACAATTATAAAGGATACTCATTTTAAAAAACAAGGTAGTAATTTAAGTCTTTTTTGTTAAAAAGCGCTTTGTTGACATTGAAACATTCTTTGATAGGTTGCCCCAAAAAATGCAAATATAGTCACTATTTCCTAAATGAATATTGTAGTCGATTTTGTGATTGCATCACCTTTTTAGCTCGTCCAAATAATAACAGCCATGCTGTCTTGAGCATTCATGAGTGGCTTGAGCTTTGCTTTTTGACATCATCAAACACTGGCTTCCTTCTTTGCCGTGACGTCATCTCGGTCGTCGTTTTTCTCCCGCAGTGGTCAAGGAGAAGGAAGACGTGAAAAAATGAGGATGGATCCGACTGGATGACCCGCTGAGCAAATATGATTTCATGCGCCGTCAACTGTTAGTTTCACATCTTTGTTTGAGGATAAGGTCCTTGAAGTACATCTGCTGTTGTCATCTCTCTTTCTGCTCTAACTTGCGATGCCACCGGCACTTCCTGTCACGTGGTGGTTGAATGTCGGGATCAAAATTCAAGAATTAAATTAGAACAACTCTTCAAAGGTGGCAAAAGGACTTGATTTGACCTTGTTTCTCTTTCCAGTCGTCATCTGCGGAGGTTGAAAACAGTGACGATTCTGTTTTGATTTCAAAGTAAGGCGTACAAAGTACAGATGTTCCTTTTCAAATGGAGTGAGGGAGTATGAGTACAAAGCCCTCAGAAAAACAAAAAAGTCCAGACAATTCAAAAAATCTACACAGTGGTGACTTGAATTGAATTTGTTCCGTGACCCCATTCGTAACCCAAAACAGTCGTAAATTATTTTTTCCCAATTGAAATGAATGGAAATTACGTTATTCCGTTGCAGCCTGGAAAAAAAACACAAAAGTAATTTTGAAGATGAAAAATTGCACTCTAAAGTGTTGTCCTTGATCAAAATGTACAGTATCAACATCATTGGACATACTTTTTTTTTTTTAATGAATTACATTGAGCAGCTCCTTCTGTTTGGGATCAGGTTAAAAAAATACTCAATTTCTGTATGTTAGAAACTCACTAAACATGGTTTGTCAGAGGATAAAGAATCTATGAGTACGATAATATTGTCGATCTCCACGTGTTTCTGCACTGTTTATGTTCAGATACTTGTTGCCAAAAAGTGGTGCGACACCACGACGTTGATGCCATTTGCGTTAGCCTGTATATGTCATTTTGCATTGTGCGTTAGCATTAAGCTAGCAGACTTTTGTAACAGTTATCGAGTTTAATTAAATACGCAACATGTAATCCTCCTTGCTCCAATTTTGAAGTCAAGGGAGCATTGGATCTGTACTTGCTTGCTTCCCACCACTTTCTTGCTTAGAAGCTAATAAAGCCATGATGCGCGCACACACACGCACGCGCACACACACACACTTGGTGTTGAGTGTTGACCCTTTGGTGCAAGCAGCGGGTATCGGGGTCTCATTAGGACGGAACACGAGATGCTCATTAAGGCACCCCGACAACAGCGGCCTAATTAGCTCTCGCTGTTTTTTTTTTTTTTTCCCCCGCTCTTTCCCGCGTCACCACTAAGCAAACCTATTAAGCGCTAATTCGCGCGGCCGCAAAACAAACACGGCCTAGCCAAGAGGGAGGACGGTGAAACCCTCACAGAGGTGACCGCTCCAACCAAAACAACCAAATCATGTTGGATCATCGCTGAGAAGGGAAATAAATAAATACGACTCGGGAAAATTCAGATAATTTGAGATGTCAGCAGCATCGCGTTGATGTCAAAGTGAACATAAAGGTTTTAAAAATTCTTTTGGTGTTCAAATGCGTATCTTGTTTTCAAAATAGAAAATTTGTGCAATTTGAATGATTTATTTTTAAACTGATTTTAGTTCAAAATTTTAGTTCTTTCATTGATTGCATTTTCTCAACCCCCAAAATGTGTTAGAATTCAACTTACTGGAATTGTGATTTTTATTTTTAAAGACAAAACTTATTTAAATGCTAAAGACAAAATTATATTGGATCCTAAAAACGGTTTTGACAACGTCGAAATGACAAGCAGTGAACAAAATGTTGAGTGGCTGCACGGGAGACCTGCAGTGCAGCAACACTGCAAATGTTTTTTGTTTTGTTTTTTTCGCGCTTGTTCCTCGGATGATTGACACATGAAAGTCCGACACACACACGCACACACCCCTTGTAGGGCTTCAGGAGAAGAAGAACAGCATGTAACCACCTTAGCGTGCACACGTGTTTGTCGCGGATGCACGGTTGCTCGGCGACCGCATCTCTGTGTACGCATACATGAACATCACTCCAGACTGAGGGCAACTTTCAACACACACCAAATTCCGATGACCTGCGCTCACAGACAATCAGACACACACACACACACACACACCAACTTTCTCACATTGACACGTTCACGAGCACTCACACACATTCAGAGGATTCGAAGGGTCCCACATTCAACAGGTTTCGCACAAATCACACAAGCACATGCACACTGTCAGATAATCACAAACACACATAATTCACACACGCTTCCACATTTGTACTGTATGTATGTGTGTGTGTGCATATACAGAATGTGTATATAAATACATAAATCTACATTGCAATACACACACACACACATACAAACAACACACACACATTCGTGCATGTTTGATCTTCAAAGGCTTCTCTCACATCCGCCACTTAACGGTGATGTTTTCCTTCCGCTAGCAAACGCCTCGAAATGCCGCACGCACTTTCATCTGCTTTTGTTTCAATAATGACATCACCATTATTACTTGCATCATTACTTCAAGCTTTGCTTTTCTGCGGCGCTGCTTATATTCCGTCCCTGACGCCCCGACGGACGGCTACAAGGGGAAACTGGCTTCAAGTCTTTCTTTATATTCACACTATCAGGCCAATTTGACATTAGCAGCTAGACAAACAACGTAGTTTCATTTTTCTTTTGAAGAAGAACAATAAAACCAAGAAATTAAAAAAAAAAAACAAAAAAAAAAAACAATAGTACTCTTGTGAGTATATGGTTGCAAAATTTGTAAGGGTCGGGGATGAATCATACTTTTGTAGGGGTGGTGGGGAGTCATTTTTGGGTGTGCAGAAAATAAGTCAAAATAAGAAGGGGGGGGGGGAAAGCATCTAAAATTATGTGAAACCAAATTGGTATTTTCCTCTTGTCGTATAATTCCGATTTGCGGCAACATGATGATGTCGTCATGCGTCGGTGGCCTCCGCCAACAAGTGAGGACACGGCGAGCAAATGCGAGCGAACGAAGCATCAAGTGGAGTGTGGCACTTGTGTGAGAGCCTTTGGCTAGGTTCAAATGGTTGCCATGGTTTCCGGATGTTTCCATGGAAATGCTGCCTGCCAATAAAATGAATGCGAGAGAGAGCGGGCGGGCGAGTGGCGGCGGATCTTTGCAGCAGGTTGGCAGGACAGTGAGATGGGGGGGAGGGATGAGACAATAGGTGGTGGTAAACAAGTGAGCTGGTCACCATGGCAACGCAGCCGTTAAATCCATAGGAGCCCCCTGATCAACATGTCAAGTGTCCTTCATGGAAGATTTGCACATTTTTGTCCTTCCAAATGTCCTTAAATCCTTCCTTCCATGGTTCCTTCCGCCCGTCTCCTTCCATCCGTTGCCTGTCGTCTCTGAAGGACGGAAATGCTTCTGCGTTTCTCCGTCGCCACGGCAACACCGCAGCGAGCAGTGACCGCGGGAGAAAGTGGGTAGGGGTGGGGTCGGGTGTGAGTCTCGGCCTGCGAATGATGCTCGTGCCACTTCAGTCATCAAAGCTTGAAATAACACACAAAATTGAAATTTTCAAGAAAAGCAAGCCTATCTGTGTTTTGCGGAAGAAGTTGACATGTTTAAAAAAAAAAAAAAATTCATACTTCTTTGAAACCTAAATCCTGCTGTGAATCCCTTACCTTGCTTGAAACCCTACTTTTAATACCTAACCCGAGTTCAAAAACCAAATTTGAAACCCGGAACGAGTTAGACACCCTACTTTGAAACACTAACCCTGGTTTAAAACCCTAACTTGAAACCCTAACCTGTGGTTTGGCAACACGTGGCTCCAGAGCCGCATGCGGCTCTTTAGTGCCTGGACCTTTATAAAAAATGTTTGAAAATGGAAAAAGATGTGGGAGGGAAATTTGTTTTTTTGTTTTAAATATGGTTTCTGTAGGAAGAAAAACATGACACAAGCATTCCGAATGTTTCCCAATGCTGTAAAAATGTGTAGAATAAATGTTACATTTCAACGTTTCTGTCTGGCTGTTGCAAAATAACAAACAAAAAAAAAACCGCGTTTCATGTACAATTCGCCGAGGGTACTGGCAAAGAGAATCTGGAGGGCCATGAAAAGCATTTTTAAAACTGTACATGTGAGCAACTAAAGTCAAAAATGAAGGTAAGTCGGCATGCGTCTATAAGTGTGTTGTGTATGCACGGGTCGATCGCGGTAGGTTGTTTGGATGAAAAGTACATCTTCGGTCAAAAAAAAAAAAACCCTGACGATACATGGTCGTTTTTTTCGGCCAAATACGCCATAATATATATGGTGGATTTTCTTTCGGCTAAAAACGTCTTACAATATCTGGTCGTTTTTTTTCAGCCAAAAACGCCTTTCAACACATGGTCGTTTTTTTCGGCCAAAAACGGCTTACAATACATGCCCGTTTTTTTCGGCACAAAAACACCTTACTATACATGTTCGTTTTGTTCGGCAAAAAACACCTTACTATACATGGTGGATTTTCTTTCAGGTAAAAACGCTTTACAATACATGGTCGTTTTTTTTGGGCAAAAATGCCTTAATATACATGGTCATTTTTTTCGGCCCAAAACGCATTACGATACATGGTTGTTTTTTTCGGCCAAAAACGCCTTACTATGCATGGTGGATTTTCTTTCGGCTAAAAACGGATTACGATACATGGTCGTTTTATTTTTCAGCCAAAAACGCCTTACTATATGCATGGTTGGTTTTTTCGGCCCAAAACGCCTTTTGATACATGGTCGGGTTTTTTTCATCCCAAAACACCTTACTATACATGGTCGTTTTTTTTTTTTTTTTTGACTAAAAACGCCTTACTATACATGGTCGGGTTTTTTTCATCCCTAAATGCCTTAATATACATGGTCGTTTTTTCAGCCAAAAACGCCTTACTATACATGGCTGTTTTTTTATCGGCCCAAAACACCTTACTATACATGGTCGTTTTTTTTTTTTTCAGCCCTAAATGCCTAACGATACATGGTTGTTTTTTTCAGCCCAAAACACCTTACTTTACATGGTCGTTTTATTCAGCTCAAAACACCTTACTATACATGGTTGTTTTTTTCAGCTAAAAAAGCCTTACTATACATGGTCGTTTTTTTCGGCCAAAAACGCCTTACTATACTTGGTCGTTTTTTTTCTCAGCCCTAAACGCCTTACTATACATGGTCGTTTTTTTCAGCCAAAAACGCCTTACTATACACGGTCGTTTTATTCAGCCCAAAACGCCTTGCTTTCCATGGTCGTTTTTTATTGGCCCTAAACGCCTTACTATACATGGTGGTTTTTTTTCTCGGCCAAAAACGCTTTACTATACATGGTCGTTTTTTCGGCCAAAAACGCCTTATGATACATGGTCGTTTTTTTCAGCCCGAAACACCTTACGTTCCATGGTCATTTTTTTTTATTGGCCCAAAACGCCTTACTATACAAGGTTGTTTTTTTTCGGCAAAAAACGCCTGACTATACATGGTCGTTTTATTCAGCCCAAAACGCCTGACTATACATGGTTGTTTTTTTCGGCTAAAAACGCCTTACGACACATGGTCGTTTTTTTCGGCTAAAAACGCCTTACGATACATGGTCGTTTTTTTTTTCAGCCCGAAACGCCTGACTATACATGGTCGTTTTTTTTTCTCGGCCAAAAACACTTTACGACACATGGTCGTTTTTTTTCTTGGCCAAAAACGCTTTCCTATACATGGTCGGCGGCCCGGTAGTCCAGTGGTTAGCACGTCGACTTCACAGTGCAGAGGTACCGGGTTCAATTCCAGCTCCGGCCTCCCTGTGTGGTGTTTGCATGTTCTCCCCGGGCTTGCGTGGGTTTTCTCCGGGTGCTCCGGTTTCCTCCCACATTCCAAAAACATGCTTGGCAGGCGGATTGAACACTCTAAATTGTCCCTAGGTGTGAGTGTGAGCGTGCATGGTTGTTTGTCTCTGTGTGCCCTGCGATTGGCTGGCAACCAATTCAGGGTGTCCCCCGCCTACTGCCCGAAGACAGCTGGGATAGGCTCCAGCACCCCCCGCGACCCTAGTGAGGATAAAGCGGTTCGGAAGAT
>CAAKHF010019336.1:0-62199 GCA_901007745.1 Hippocampus kuda | reverse complement strand
TGTTTTCACTAATGCGGAAGGAGGATGTTGTTACTTACATCCAGCTTTTCACACTGAAATCAATCATCTCCATTGACAACACATACGGAACATAAGAAAGCTCGAAAAGGGCGCCTGCGTGGAGGAAAAGTCGTTACGGAAGTCGCCCGGTAGTTGTTTGACATAATATATGCGGTTTGGAGCTGCGACCTAGCAAGATGAGTCAAAGGTAAGCAGAAGGGGTGGGGGGGGGGGGGTCGCGGCATAACAAAGCCGGCTGGCAGTGGAATGAAGGCATTCACGGAAAGGCTTTTTATCGTCACGGACAGGATATATTGCGTTATATATCATATGGAGTGGATATAAAAAGTCAACACCCCCCCTTCCCCCCACCCCAAACAAATGGCAGATTTTCTGTGATGTGTAAAAATAGAGCCCAAGAGAAATCGTTTCAAAACCTTTTCCGCTTTGAATATGACCGATAACCTGTACAACTGAAAAGAAAAGAAGTATTTGAGACAGCGGAACGATAACATTCACCGTGCCAAATGATGAACTCCAAATAAAGTTCAGCTGTTCTTTCGGGGTTTTTTTTTCCTGACTGTGGCCCCGTCTTGCCGCACCAGATATCACGCGCAGAGAGCTCCCACGGCATCAGAGAAATGTCATTGTTCAAAGGTATCAGTCACCAAAAAAGGTACGAAAAGAATTTCCAAGACATTCAAGATGTCATGTAACAAAGTAAAGGCGGCCATCACCTTATATGATACAAAAGTGACCATACCAAAAATTGGACAACCGTCCGAAATTGATGAAAAGATGAGAGGAAAATGATCAAGGGTGACTTCCAAGGAATTTCTGGCAAGGACTGGCTGATTATTACATGTGACAACAATTTCCCAAATTCTTCATGTTTCCGAGTTGTGGGTTAGGGTGACAATATGCAAGTGCAAAAAAATAAACAAATAAATAAATAAAAGTCAGGAAAAGTCTACTAGAAGAGTCCATGTAATATTTGCAAATGTGAATTATTTTTCCTGACTAAAATTAGAATTGGCTCTGTAGCTTCCAGCAGTGTGTGTTATTATTTAGAATTGTTTTTGTCCAATCAGTATTTCCACTTCCATGTGTTGCCACGCAAACATGATTTGCCCAACACCTTCATAATCCCAATTGCTCACGGTTTTTTTTGTTTTTTGTTTTTTTTTTAAACCAATCAGACTTTAGATTCAGCACTCTGTGCCTTCGCGAATCCTCAGATTGACGTCGACATTTTTCCATCCTCTGACTGGTTTAGCTACAGTATGTTTGTCCTTCTGATTGGTTGACCTTAAAACGTGCACAAAGGATTTTTTTACGCGGTGGACGATATACTTCATCAATCTCGTTGCTTCCACTTTTGGAAGTGTAACACAATCCTTGACAATATGACCAGAAATAAAACGAAATTACTCTGCTCTAGGAAAGCTTTAAATATGGTTAGTTTGAATATCGACTGTAACTGTCTATCATCCGTGCCTAAATCTGTTTAACTCCGTTAAAAACTTTGCAACCCCCCAAATCAAACGACTCAATCCGCCGGTGCAAATTCACCAAGAACTTGAAGTATTATTCTCCACCTTCCTTCGACGTCTGCGGAGATTATGGGGCTGAAATCGTGATGGATGATGACTGGTTTGGAAGTACATCCTGTTAACGACTCCCACTGACATTAAGGAGATTACGTAGGTAGCGGCAGACAGCGGCAACTCCTTCGCTGCAACTTGAGTCTTCCCTATCCCTTTCCAAATCTTGGCGGCGGCTAACCCCAAGCCTGTAAATTTGCCTAAAACTGAAGGCGCTCGGCGGAGACGCGGCGATACGCGGGGACCGACAGACAGATCGAGCGGTTGAGACAGCGAGAGGGAGGGAGAGTATTTGTCGAGAGAACACGGAGAGGGTGGATCGTTTGTCTGCCAGATGCATGTTTGAGACGGAGAAGCTGCGGCGGCGGTGACGGAGGCGTGTGGAGCGGCACCTGGTAGTTGGTTGGGGCGGGGAGGGGGGGGGGGGGGGGCATGTGGGAAGATGTTTACAAGCTCAGCGAGGGAAACGGCGGGAGAGCACTCAAGAAAACATAAACCTGCGGAAAGTGGCGAGCCGTCAAGGCCCGCGAGGCCTCCTCCGCTGGCTTCAATGCTATCAGAAATGCTAACCGACAAATTTCTCTCTTCGTTTGGTACCTTTTTTTTTTCTTAGTTACACTGCTTGAAATGTGTGCATGTTGGATTTTTTTTAACAACCTCTCTGTGTAACCATGACAACCTAATCTGCCCACAGCCTTCAGAATTCGTCGCGCCAGCCAATGTGACTTCAACTATTCGAGCAACGGGACTGTTTCTTTAAGTAATCAAATCAGATCATTTTTCATGACGAAGCAACTTTTGGAGCCATAGTTGGCCTGAAATGAGTTGGAGGTGGCCAAAATTAGAGAGGCACAAGAAGCTTGTTAACTCATTCACTCCCAAAGACGTTTCTAAACGTCTTTTCAGACTTGGTCCAGAATTGGCTGGTACTAAATGAGTTAAAGAACAATGAGAGGGCAACAAATCAATAATCAGTTTCTACTGTATGCCCTGCATCATTCCGACTGTACAATCAGGAAATCAACATTACGTTTTTGCCCACATTGTGTTTTCTCTACCCTGCCCCCTCCCCTCCACATCTCGTTACATCAAACAAGCAAGTTAAAAGTGTCTTCCAAAGTGCGGAGGTAATTGGTCTCTGTGTTGCTGCTCCATTTTCGCACCGTGTCTCTCTTTTCCTCTCTCACTTGACATGTATGTTTACCACAACCATAATCTTCAAACAGCCTTTCAACATAAGTAGCTCAGCTTTCAGAAAGCATAAAGTCAGCTTTGACTGATCCGCCGCACCATCCTGTTTACGGCGGCGACGAGCGCTCTGATCATATCGGCGGCTCGCCGGAGCAAAGTCGTCCTTTCTCGCGCACACCTCGGCGGCGGCTCATTTTCAAACATGTTGTTTTTATTCATATTTTATTAATATTCACGCTCGGGAGACAGGTGACGAGAGGTGACACCGTCTTTATGGCTGTCGGGCTTACACGACTACACGGTGTACGTGAGACTTTTTCCTCAGTGACAAAACACGGGAAATCAAAGGTCGCGTCGGCAGAGTGCCTGGCGTTTAAAATGCTTTCATGCTGTCGAAGCAGCGGTGGTAGAAAGTGACGTACAAAAGTCGGGGGGAGGGGGAGGAGACAAAATTCTCTCTCCAGGGATAGAAGTTCAGAAAAAAAACAACAGCAAAAGGCAGTTGTATGACCCTACATCTGTCAAACACATTAAGAGTTTCCAGGTCACGCCCCACTGTGGTGGCAATAATGGAAGCAGGGTGCAGCAAGAGTCCGGAGGTCGGCGCTAATTCGATTCTCACGGCTAATCCTGACACACTCGGGTCGAACTCCGGCCCGGGAGAACTGATGCGATCACCAGAGGCGACGGCAGGATGAGACACAGGAAGGAGCTCGGGCTCGAGACATCTGGCAAGGCAAGGCTCTCGTGAAGAAGAGACGTAGAAGAAGAAAATGGAGGGGGGAGGGGGCCTTAGATGTGCGCAGATCAAAGTGTGCCCTTGGTGCCGGAGCCACCCTGGTCTCTTATTCAAATGGACTTTCCTGAAAGCAGGCAGAGCTTCGAACATAAACCAGGCAGGAGAACGCTGACTGTGTAGATCGGGAAATCTGTTGGTTATATATGACGACCGAGAAGATGATCCTTTTCAACTTTTCATTAAAAGAGTACAACTTCGACGACACTTGGCAAACTCATTTTGTAAACCAATCAATGTTTGATGACCCTCAAGCGAACGATCCTGTTACCATCGCTGACAAACCCTCATTTGGATGAGTTCTGTTGTGTTCCTTTTCTGCACTGCACTCTATGTGACATAAGGTGTCATCAGTCCACACAGATGGTCACATGCATTAAGTCACAAGGCATAATTTGGCGTCATGTATTTGGCTATTAGTGCATCCAACGCGGCACGTCCCATTTTATTATTTGTTCCCGCATATTGAGTTGAAACATTCTCCATAGCGCCACATCGAGCTAGTGGTTAGCACGTCTGACTCACGGTTCTGAAGTTCGGGGGTTCAAATGTCGTTCTATGTGGTGCGATATTCACTGAAAATGTGAGGAAAATGTTGACAATTTCTCATGTTATCAAAAGTAAGGAAAACTTAGTAAAGGACCTCAGTTGTTAAAAAAAAAAAGAGCAAAGTGGTGGCGGTAAACACAGAAAAACAAACAAGAACTAACTCCACTGGGATGTTGGTTGCTTTGTGTTCTGTCAAAACGAAAGCGGCAGATTCCTGACAAAAACGCGTGTTTGAGCATCGCGGCGTTCATTGAAACGTCTCCTTCCGTAATCACTCTGACATTCCAAATCAGACACTTGAGTAGCAGTGATGCCTGGGAGCGGGGGTCACCTGTATGCAGCATTAGCGAATTAGCCGCTATCTAACCCAGACCTGCTGTGGTGCGCTGACACTAATCCCGGGCCCGCTCGGAGAGCCCTGTCTGTGTTACATTATCATGTCTAATCCCCGTAATCTTCCCAGCTGCGCAGCTAAACGCTATTCCACCTCCGTCACTTACCTCGTAGCCCTCTAATAACACTAATGAGGGGCCGGGCCCCCTTTTGCCCCTAGCGGCGGAGGTTGTAATCAGCGGTCCCACTGAGCAGCCACCCACTCAGCCTCGCGGGCACCGGAATTAATGTAATTCACGGCCCGGGGCGGCAAGCAAATCAAACACATGTTCGACAAATCAGGGTTTGTGTATTTTCACGTCGGCGCTACTTTGCAGGTCGATGAGAGTCATCGGGAGTTGTTTATGACGAGATGACCGGCGTTAATAAAAAAATGCCACGAGAATACTTCCGGCTGTCAGCACAGAATTGGGAAGGGATGAGAGGTGGAAAAGGAGCCCCCCCGTTACACACCCCCGCTTTAAAAATGGCACTTTATCCACCAAAGCGGGATTTCTGCGTAATTACCTGCACCCGCCAGCATCGCGTGCAGGCTTACCTTGTTTACACTGCGCGTCTCGCAGCCTGCCCGTCTCCCTGCGAGGCTTCGTCACGCCGTCTTTGTCTCTCTTTGCGTCTTTCGTGTGTCTGTCTCGGCTGTCGGGGTCGACCTTGAAAGGAGAGGCGTAAACACACCCAAAGGAGCCATGTCAGCGAGGGCCCGGGGGGGTTTGTGGGGGCGATGGGCCACAAGCAGAAACAAGCCCTGGCAAACCTAGAAATCTCGTATATAGAAGTGCCACGTTGGTTTATTTACAATTTAGCACACGTACTGTAAAGTTGCCACCTATTATTGTGCTTTGCAACGTTAATCAAATGCTACGAGCAAACAGCCGCACAAGTGACTAAATTGTCGGGGGGAAAAAACAGCACATAGACCTGCTCCCATATTTAATTTATTTTTGAATATAAAAAAAAAAAAGGTATAGGAAAGTATTAATCTGCTTAACATTTCTAAGTACACCCTCCGAAGGATTTTGCTTTTTTAATCTTACATATGCTCTGCAGAGTTACTGGCAAAAACTGTACATTTCCCTCATTTCATCCTTTCAACATCAAATGGTGAGCAGCAAAAATTGGATCAGACTTCAAAGAGTGTGATGTGCTCCAAGTCACGGAGTGGCTCTTCTATTTCACATATTGAATCCGAGCAGGATATCAAAGTGCTACCAAAGAACCCCAGGTCTTTACTAAAAAAGGGCGCTAACATCTGTAGAAAGAGGAGCGCAAAGACAAATCACCTCGGGGGGAGAGCGAGCATTTATTCTCAGCCGTGAATTTCCAGCTTTTTGATTCTCTCGCTCCCGTACCACCCTGTCTTCTCTGCTGAGATGGAGGCTGAAGCACGAGAACGTTCCCTTTTTTTTTTCTTTTTTGGGTCTCAAGGACTCAAAACATTTCCAAAGGAATAATCTGCAGCTTTAAAAGAGGAGTGCTATTTGAGATAGACGGCTAAAAGTAGAGGGCTAAAGTCAACCAATTTCTCATTTGATAGTTATTTCCTTACTCACATTTGCCTTGTGGAGCTTCTTCGGGCTCTGAGACCTGTGAATGCAAGGAGCTTTTGTAGTTGGCAGGAACAGAACATTTTAAAACACATCACCAAGATGGACGTGGTTCCAAAAAATAACATTGGATTGAAAGTATGAATGGTCATTAGATAAGGAAAAAGGAGAGGGCCCGAAACCGTCTCTGCAAACCTCCTGTCGTGTGTTCCTGTCGTGAAATGCTAACACGCTAACATGGCTAACGAGCGCACAGCTGTCATGTTCAATTGGCTTGATTTTGCATTTGCGAAGTCTTTCTAGTAACTCGTGCGTGTCGTGAAGCTCCCACTAAATGACTCGCTTGATGAAAATGAAACAGTAAAACAAGTTTCATTGGTTTCATTTTCTGTCCTTGCAATTATCACATTAAAGGTGGTCATGGTGTACTGTATCGCATCACTTCCTCTCGTGTGACATCACTTAATTAAACATGAGGGGGGGTTTTTTGTTGCTCATATTTGATTGGTTTCTGTTGTGTGCCTAATGTTGTGGCCCGTGGATGTGTATGCAAAAGCAGAAGAAGAACAGAACGTAAGGTGAGAAAATCAAGTTCCCTGCTTGCAGGAAAACGGGCCAGATCATGTCAAAGTAAATCTATATGGAGCGATTCCAGCGCTGATTAAACAGAATTGTTAAGTAGAGGTTTGAAGTAGGTCTCACCAAGGAATATGATTGTAAACACGGAGAGAAAAATCCCCGATGAGCCTCCGCTTGGTTGAAGGACGCAAGCTGCATAACACTTTCAGATGTGTAAATCCAGAATTGGGGAGTTTCGGAGACCGCTCAGAGTTCGCCAAAAGTCATGATAACATTTAACAAGCCCTCGATAACATTTCAGTGTAAAATGTGAGTGTGGTACGTTTTCTTTGTGATCGAAAAACTACTTTGGCATTTCTTTTGTCACATACATTTGTTTTTTTTAATCAAGATGGAGGTTAGAAGTTGCAAAGTGCTTTGCACTTACTTCCTGAACGACTAGCCTGCCCATGTGCCGGATAAACAAAGATTCCGAGTCGTACATCTGGACAACAGCGCAGCGCTTAAAGTCCTACTTGTGGCCGGTGGAAAGATATTTATCGCATTTGTAAATGTGCAAGGGGGAGGAGCGCTCTGGTGGCCTTGAAACAACAGCGCAGTTGAAAGCAAACGGAGGCGGTGAAAGTACTTCTTGTTCTATATACGACCCTCTCCGACGCGACACGACGAGTTTTATTTTTTTGCGCGGTGCGAACATGCAAGAGACAAAAGCCTGAAGGGGAGGATATGGTGGCTCACCCCATATGGTCCTCTTTGGTGGTCTTCCCTCCAGCTTCAGGCTTACATCTGCGCCTCTGAGGTCCACAGTCTTGACGTACGCGATGGCCCCTGTATACTGCACAGGAGAACAAAGTTCAGATATGCCCTCACCTAAATTTAAACCCTCTTTGCCGCGCAGGTGTTCAGCAAACCCCTCATGTCAAATCCCTGAAGAACAGGGGCATCCAAAACTTTTTCCTACGAGGGCCACGTGTAGAAAATGCAGTTTATTTTCCTGAAAATATTGCCTCTGTATTCTACTCTATAATACAACTCGAATAGTTTGGCTTCAAAAACGGGCCAAACAGAACAGAAAAGACAAGCGGTTGCCATATTTTTGGTCATCTTCCACACAGATATTTTCAGTCTACATCCAACTGTGAATGCTGTAAATTTGAATAAACATTTCAGTTTATTAGCGACCACTACTGGCGGAACGTTGATACTGCAGTCAAGCTTTGTGAGTGATTAATAATAATAATAATAATACATTTTATTTATAAGCGCCTTTCAAGACACCCAAGGACACTTTACAATAACAAAAAACACAAAACAATACAATTACACTTCTTATTATTCCTGATATGTGCTAGGTATATTGCAAATTCACGGACAGGCGTCTGTGCTGACTAGTCATCGACGACGCTAAATTTGATGCCAAAACCAGCACACTATGATGATATGGAAAAATCATACTGAAGTCAAAGTACATATTTTCACAACCCCCACATACTGGTAAACATCTATACAATGTGTCCAATGGTTGATTTGCGATATTTTTTTGTACACAGGTATGGACTAAATCAGAATGTAACTGAACTCATTTCGGGAAATGACATGGAGCAAAGGCTATCTTGGATTGGAGAGACAAATTTGAGCTCGTAAACTGGAGATACTAACCAAAGCACCCTGACGGCTTTGTGCTCCTCTTGTAAAAGTATATGCACAAGAAAAATGAGAACGGGGCGACATTGTTGTATTTTACATGGTTTCATCAAATGGATGGATGGAGTGCCCCCCCCCCGAGCGGGGGTGCCCCACCGAGATCTGAGGGGGCCACGAGGCTCATGTATTTGAAAGGCATCTGTTTATTTTCTGAATGCAAATGCAGCCCACCTCAAAGGCTATAAGATGCAGAGAACACACCGTGTGAACGTGTTGCGGTGTCGTGCCGGGGGGGGCCCCGAGGCCCCACTTATGTCAGGTTCAGGTTCTCCAAATAACCCCGCCCCCTCCTCGTCGTCCGACGCCAGCGGCCACACACAAGCGAGAGTAAGAGAGGCTTTTTTCCTTGACATGGCAATCCTGTTTATCCTTTCTGCAGCCTTATTTACAAGCGTGTTAATGGGCGACGTTCAACAAAGGGTGCGCGGCGGCGGCTAGCGAGGTGCTCCGTGCACCAGATGAGGGAAGCCCTTAGAGAAGGAGGCCAAACAAAGCCAGATCTCCTCCCCCTGCCCTCCTCTCTCTTGCCCCTTTTTGGCACCCACTCTTGCCCTCCACAGAGAAAAGGAGGAGGAGGAGGAAGAGGAGGAGGAGGGGGGGTGGTGCAGGAAGGTTAATGTGCCCACTTTGATCTCTGTCAAGGCACACTGAGTAAGAATTAATTTACATTTCAGATGAAAAGGTTAACAGTCTAAAAAGGCATCTTGTTTCTGGTATGCGAGGGCCGTGTAATAGGCGAGGAATTTGAGAGCGGAAGTGGCGAGGAAACAGAAGGGATAAGCCCCTCTCTCGCCTTCACTGGGAAAGAGATGAAA
This sequence comes from Hippocampus kuda, assembly GCA_901007745.1. NCBI lineage: Eukaryota > Metazoa > Chordata > Actinopteri > Syngnathiformes > Syngnathidae > Hippocampus > Hippocampus kuda. The sequence continues at coordinate 53,024 of CAAKHF010019336.1, read as the reverse complement.
GCAAAGCCTGATCTCACTCTGTGCAGTTCTTCTGAAACGTGGGGACCAAATGCTGCCCAAAAACTTTCACAAGAATCGCCCCATGTATTATTAATTCATTATTACTTTTTCCAGAGCTACTCAAGAGATCAAAAACCTGGTTGACAAAGATTTTTTTCCTCCCCCTCTTACCCCCCTACTTGAAAATGTATGAAAAAGTCCATTTTGTACCAGACAGTGGAACCGTGAGAAATCCTAAAGTGGGAAAAACTTGTCCAAGTCCTTTACCTGCCTGGATACGGACCGCTGCCTCTTCCCGCACCTTCTTCATTTGTTTGAGGATCCGCCGTGCGACGAAGCCCCTCCACGCTGGCGAGAAGCAAAAAAAGGGCGTGTGTTGCTGTGAAACCGACCGACGGCGCGCTCACACAAAACACTCGATCCCACTTCAAAACGACGCTTAAACCAGGTGGCCCACGGATGGATCCATCCGAACTCGCGGAGGTCTTATTGTCTCCTCTGAAGCGTCGCTCTCAACGCGCCGAGGTCAAGCCGTGGCTGGCAAATGTATCCCATTCGCGGTGTAGCGGTAAACAACGCAGCGGAGGCTCGTCCAGAATAGTCAACCTTGATATGTCGAGCACCTCTCAAGGTACAATTCATACCAACGGATCTCATAGGCTTAGTTATTTGTCCCTAAGATGTGCTGTTATCATTTCCGCAGACTCAAAAGGGCAAGAAATGTTCCCTTCTCATTTCAAGTCTGTTTATTTTGTTTTTGTACGGTTAATAACTCGCAGGTAGATATACAATGAAACTCCTCTACAACAAAATCATGTTTGCAGCAACAAATGTTTCACAACAGGGGGCTTTTCACTGTAGCAAATTTTATCTCAGATGTAAACACACACACACACACACACACACACACACACACACACACACACAAACGTATGTGTGTACTCTTTATTTTTATTCCAATACGAAGTGCATAAATATGAGCATACACTTATTTGACACTTCATATAGCCAATGTAGAAAGAAAAACATGGGAAAGAAATTGCGAAATTTACGATCAGCATTCACTTCCACTGACATCAATTTCTTGCATCTTTTACTTTGCTTCCTCCATCTTTCATTTTTATTACTTTTATCCTGTCTTCAAGCGTGAATGCTTTTCTTTTCTTAACTCCTTGGTCTGCAAAAGTCAGTTCGTAGCCATTTTAGCATAGTAACGTTTGTGCCGCGTCTGAAACTAACAAGAACAAATACTTCCTGGACTACTGCGCATGTGTAAACCAGTGTGGTGATTGCTGTTGCCGTTTCCGAACCAAGCAGCAAGGTCACTGTGGCATGCTGAGGTGGGATTAGACTTTTGCGGAGGGCTTGTTTTTGTTGTAGTGAATCTCGTTGCGAGGCAAGAGTAGAGAAAAAGATTTCACATAACGGAACAGGGGATTTTTCATCGTAGGGGGAGCAGAAAAGTGGGAATGGTTTTCATGCATGAACATTTTTTCACACTAGGGGGTATTTCTGACCATGTAGGTTTCGTTGTAGAGGAGTTTCACTGTAATAACCTTTGTCATCATCACAGTAAGCTGAAGCTACCTGACTGGATGACGGTGGCACAGCGGTTCCTCCTCTCCTTCCCCTTTCTGTAACGCCGCGCCCCCAGCCAGCCTTTGGTGTAGGCTTGCATCACCACCACCCGAGCGATCACCTCCTTCAGCAGCAGGTTCAGCTGCTCCACGTGGTAGTACCTCAGAAACACCTGACAAGACGAGAAAGCCAGTGCCGCAATCTCGTTCTTTCACCCGTTCGATATTCAAACGATCAATGTACCTTTGTCCTTCCCAGCACCCAGTCTTGCAGTTTGGCTCGCTCCAGTATGGTGGCCACGTTTTCTTTGCTGGTTTCTGGCATTTGGTGAGCTCGGAATGCAAGGTAGTAGTACCTGCAAGAGAAGACGGCAATTTTATTTTTATTTTTCCAGTTATTATTGATTAATGAACAGGTCGGGACCTTCCCAAATCAAGGTTGTTTTTCACATGAATGTGCAACCAACTGCTTGCTAAGGTGTGAGTCTACAGATCCCTTTCTTAGAGTTTACCTAACACCAGCTTGGGACAAAGTGGCACTAAAGTGGGACATGAAAGACGAGTACTTCATCTCTCCTGTTTCGGTTTGGCTGGGAAACAACAATGGGGAGGCAAACGTCTTTGAATGACGCCCGTCCGCCTCAGCCTTCATTTTCTTATTCCTGTTGATACCTGTTATGTCTTTGATGATAAATACAAAGCGCCGCTCACAACATCAGACGGGCCTTTGATATGAGAGGACGCGTTTTAAAGTCAGGTTGGATTCAAAGTGGAGGTTAGGCGCTCGGACTGTCTGCGTGACTCAGACGGGATGAAGTAGATCCGTTGGTCTCATTCACATGTGAAGGAAAATGGTCAAAATTTACGGGTGAGAAAAAGATGTCCTTTGACCCCGGCTTTCTCAAGCATCTCAGATCTGATGCAATTCAAAAATCAGGTCGATAGTTTGGAAATCAAAATCCACATTAAAAAAAAAACAAAACAAAAAAAAAAACCTTGACTGAAAGTTGACAAATTAAAACTTGGGAGATCCACTGAAAAGTACAACAAGGAGAACAGGGCATCACTGTATGACATTTATATACAAAATGTGTCTTTTTAATACAGTTTTCCTGCTTTGATAAACAACTGTAGCACTTTGAGGCCAAATCCTTTGTCAACGCTCCAGTCGGTTCCGATGGACTAAAAGTAGGGCACACACATACAAAAAAAAAAAACGTGGTCAAAAATGAAGTGCACATTTAAAGTTTCCCTAAAGCGCACGCTAAAATCGTCTGTCTTTTTTTTTCTCTTTCCCCAAACACATTACAAGTCTTGTTAATTAAATTTCATATCACCTCCAAGACTAGAAAATTGGAGGTGGTTGGAACATTTTACAAAGGAAAAAAAATTATTAAAACATTGTATCCTTTCATTTTTTTCGCCCCCTAAGCATACAGCCGGTCCATTTATTAGGTACAGCGAGATGAAACAAAAACCTAGTAAATAGTTCAGCGCAAGTATAAACTCGTCTTTGATGAGATTCCAATGCTTCAGTTTACTGCATCGGTTTGGGTGCCGGGTCACAAGACGGATTAGAAGCAAAATGCCAGAAAATGAATCTTCCTGTAAAATACGGATACCTGAAAAAAATCAACTCGAGTCCAGTCATGACCAATTTGTACTTTTTTAATTTTTTTTTTACTTGCTACCACTGCTCAGCTCGTGCGTGTTACCTGGTGACAAACTCCGTGAAGGCGATGCGGTGCGAGTAGCCTTGGCGGCGGATGTTGACCGTCTCCAGGATGCCGGTGTAGCGCAGCTGCACCATCACTCTCTCCTTGCAGACGCACAGCGCCCGCCTGTCGTCATTGGGCTTGATGCAGCGGACAAAGTGCGGCTGACCCACCACCATCTTCGAGAGTAAATCCATCAGTGAGTACTGCAAAAAATGTTTTTAACAAAAAGTGGTCAAGCATCAACAAACTACAACGCTGAGATCATTTCAATAACAGGAGATGAGGTGGTCAAAGCATTGTCATTCACGTTTGAGCAAAATACAATTCCGGGACATTTATTTCTACCATCTCTCGACTGGCAGTTCTTCTCTTTGTGGAGACAGAAACTGTGTTGGTGTACCTAATATTGTGGCCAGTAAGTGTATCGTGAACAATTTTGTCACAAGTGGGGTTTTATTACTCGCTGCGTTCTTTGTTGCTGTTTCTCCAACACCTTTGGGGGAAACATATACGGGGAGTTGTTGTTCTACGGTGTTGACCGACCGTCTGGTCCCAAACTTTGCATGTCTGACACTGATACAGTGCTAATGGGATGATCACCCGTGTCACATACACATCTGCTGGCTCGTGTCTGCTTATTCAAACATCTGTGAGCAGGATGATGCAAATCATGCAATGGGGGCGACGGTTGCAGAGTGGGCTGAGCCAAAGCCTGTCACGTTTTGGAGTGAGAAGAAGATCCTTTTTTTCGTAAGGGTGGCTATTTTTTATTTCGACGATTGCCATGACACAGGTGTGGAAAATAAAGAGGTAAGGAGGTGCCCCAAATTTTAGGACACAAAGCAGTGAACAAAAGCAAATCAAACTGGAAGGCCACAAAAACAAATGCATCCCAAAACGCTGCTTTTGTCTAAATGAAGCTCTTCAACTCACTTCAACAGAGTTTCTTGGCGCCGAAATGGCACAAAATGGACGCAAAGTCCTACTTATATAGGAATGAAGCGTCTCAAATCACTTCAACATAGTTCTTTGGCACTGAGATCCCACAAAAGGGAGACAAAACATGACTTTTGTCCAAATGAAGCTTCTCAATTCTATTCAACAGTTTCATGGCACCAAGGTGCCATAAGATGGCAGTAGAAGCTCTACTTTTGTGTAAATGAGGGCCTCAAATCATTTCTACTTAGTTTTCTTGGCACCAATAAAAGCACTATTTTGTCTCAAAGAAGCTCTTCAACTCCCTTGCACCAAGATATCACACAAAGGCGATAAATCACACATTTTGACTTGATGAAGCTCCTCAACTCAATTCAACATAGTTCCTTGACACTCGATGCCGCCAAATGGTGGCAAAGCACTACTTTTGTCTAAATTAAGATCACAATCTCACTTTAACAGAGTTTTGTGGTACCAAGAAGCCACAAAATGGCTGGACAGTTACTGAACATCTTGCTTTGGAGTGTGTATCATGTCAAGAAAAAGAACCTACGCGGAAATAGGAGGCCACGGTCTGTCTCCTCATGTTAGTGGTTTCCTCTGGGTGACGCATCATCTCCATGGTGTCCACCTGTTCACAAATACACACGCAGTGAGCAGTGCGCATTGATGAGCCGACCAGAACGGGCCCACGAGCGCGCGCGCGCCTGCCAATGCAGCACGTTGATATCCGCGGCTGTTGATTTGCAACGCGGTCGTCGGCGGTGAGCTCCGGAGACATAAAGGTATCATTACAGCAGCTGCAAAATGGGTCGGTTGGGAATGCACAGCTGTACTAAGTGTGGCGTCTGTATAACACGGGCCCATAAACAATTAAAGCTAACAATCTAGAGAAGAAGCCGGCGCTGCTGCGGGGCACGAGAGAATTGCCGAGCAGTCTGAATAATGAGACTAGCCATCATGAAGCACACAGCCATCCCTGGGACGGATTAACGAGGACACAATATAAGCGTTCTAATGGCTTTGGCAGTTCATGGCTTCATCAAAATTAATGAAGCGATAGATATTTTATGGTAAGCCTACGTGGCAAAGTGCATATCTTAATACTTTAGTTCAACAGAGTAAGAAAGGTACGTCGAAAAAAAGCTCTCGGCGTGAGCGACACGTGCGCCTTTGAGAATTTCTGATCACTCCCGAAGTACAAAGGCCTGACTTGTAGTTGCAATAACTTAACAACCCTTGCTTGACTTTATTCTGCTTGTTCTGGTGACTTGTTGTAACTGTCACTTCCTCTCAACTTTGTTTCCCAACTTTGATTGCCAACATGATGGCGTACATATTACATCAGTCCCGCCGACGATTAAAATGTCCGCTCTTGTTTCCGGAATATCCGAGGAGTGTTCGTTGCCAGAAGACAGATTGTGATTGAAGTGTGCAACTGGATCAGATTTCACGTTCGAAAAAACAGAGTTCAAGTTTGGATGAGAGTGAAGTTCAGGGAACGTGAAAGTTTAACATCAAGCGGGGCAGTTCTGTATGGTAAGGTACGTCATATTTCCCAACAATGTTCTCCGTGTAAATTGGCACAATTTGAAGATTCAATTAAGCGATGACTTAACCAAGTTGAACTGTTCATTTGGTGACTCAAGGATATGATATAGAAATGGACGTTTCTCCCCAAAGCCTTACCTTCAAGAGGTATTTGGGAGACTTTGAGTACAGGAAACATGGAAACAAAGAGAAAGAGAAGTGTAAAGATAAATAGTAAACCGTAGTAGTTAAAAAAAAAGGAGATGATGTGCTTTTTTTTTACAAAAGGGGAAATGTGCATGCGCTTTGGAGCAAGTGTAAAAGTAAATGTTTCGAAAGAACACAGTCCAGTCATTGGTCCAGTTGCAAATGAGTTGAAATGGAAAGTGATGCAAAATAACTCTGAAGGGAGGTGGGCAAGGGAGCAACTTGAAGCATCCGCCCGCTACGCCCTGTCCAGTGCTGGACGGAGAGATACGAGTGTGTTTCCCAAGGAACATAACGAAAATAAAAATTACATTTGTTCGAGATCGTAACGGTTTCGAGACAGTGGGTTGAAAGTACGCTAAGGATCACCGATTGAGGAATGTCAACTCTCTAATTTGGGGAAACCAAAGTTTCCTTAAGTGGTCATAAACATCAGAAAAGTTACAAAACTCCTTTCAGGCTGCTCGCACTAACTGCCAGATGGCGATGCTGCCTCACCACAACCAAGAGAACAAACATAACAGGGTAGTCGATTAATGTGGTGATGCATCACAGCACACTTTTTTTTTTTCAATAGTGCCGCTTATGGCTGCACTGCCTGTGAGCAACTCATAAAAAGCTCTCAAATGCAACACGTTGGGCATCAGGAGTCTCACCTTGCTGCGTCCTGAACTGAGCTGCGGTGGCAGAGATCGAGAGGCGGCGTTCACTCGGGCCCGGGCCGTGGCCAGATTCCCTGCCCAAAACAAAACAGAAACAGCTTGCAATAATTGGCAATACATGGTCTCCAGTAAAAGAATAAATGCTGACTGAAAGAATAAAATGCTGCACAAAATAGAATTTCACTTTAACATTTTTTTTTCCTTTTGGTCCCCCAAAAATAAAATGTCTGTGGAAAAAGAAAAAGAAAGCTCCTAACATTTTCTTTTGTTGCATCTATAGAAAATGTGAATGGACTACAATTTAAAAAAAAAAAAATCACCTAAATTTGAATTCCAATTATTTTAACCACCCCTGCAATCTCTCGGCAAGCCTCACATTTGAGGCTGAATTGGCGAGCAATGACCGCACAAAGTTGAACATATTCGTATCAAATGACAACTTTTTCAAAGGAATCACTTTTTGGTGGGTTTTAGAGTACTAAGAAACTGAAAATTACGCGTCTTCAACGTCCAACTCGGGAGTTCCAGTAATTCTCATTTCAGCAGATTCGTTAGGTGGTGCTATTGCGTCAATAAGCTAGTTTGCCAACTGCCAATAAACACCACAGAAGAAGAGCAAGAAAGACACAAGGGTCTGTGGCGTTAACATTTGCCGCTCACATGTCACTCAGGAAGGTAACCAAAATAATCGCAGCACCTCAGGCGGTCCGATACCGCTGCAAACTCAAACCACGATAAATATGCCGTTTTTAAGTCTCGCCGATAAAACCGAGCATTATCTTTTTCAAGGCAGACGTTTTGCATTGCATTCGATCATGTCACGGTGCCTAATGTTGTGGCCCGTGAAGGATGTCTATTCACGCTCAGGCGCGTTGTAAAATTTAAAAAAGAAAAAGGCAATTCCAAAGAAGCTGAGTGCAGTTAGAAACGCAGCTGCACGCACACGAGAGAGGATATGACGAGTGCAGCATATGCACGACAGTCTCAACCTTTCAAAGTTTCCGCACAAGATGTCCAAATGTTTTCCCTGGCTGTATCTTCACAGGCTAAACTGTGATTAATAGCAGTGAAAGCAGCCTTTGAAGCAGGATTGTGGCATCAAAGTCCTAATCCATGGGTGGCAGGATTTTTATAATGAGTGGGAAGTATCTTAACACATTTCAAAGGGTTTACTCCATGAATAAACAATAGCTGCACAGATGTGCCACACACACCTTTGGAGGAAGAAAAAAAAAAAAAGTCTCCACACACAGGAGGCAGCATTCCACGAGCATCCACGTATGGTGATGAGGAAAACCTTTGTAAGTTTTGGAACATAAAAACCAAGTGACAGGGTAACAATTGCCCAAGTGCGCGCGGTGAGCTTCTTTTTATTTGTCATGCGTCTCAAGTACAGGTTGTGACAAATGGAGAGCCTTGAAAGACTGGATCAGTGCCTGCTTCCCAATCCAAGATTGTGTACGGGTGACAAATGTCAATCAAATACCGATATTACAATCGCATGAGGGTGGATCAGTTTGGAGCCAGGTTGCTTTGATAAATCAAACACATACGGGCGGCATACAATCAGACACCGACAAAGCCATACAAGGGAAGTAAACGCACTTCAAAAGGGAATCAAACGGGTTTTTTTTAAGCTTGCAAACAGTGCCGCTCCGACTCCATTGTCTGCTAACGGTGTATTTATTCATCGTTATCAATTTATGCCACTTGGGCTCCCAATGACATTTTACATTTGAGCCTTTGAAAACAAATCCTACTCATGTTTGTGTCGCTGGTGCTCTTGAAAATAGGCGACGCGTTCGAACAAAGCGCGTGGGGAAAATAAAGCAAATGAAACACTCCCAAATATAGCGGCCCTCCGATAGTACAGTTTGGAATGCGATCAACATTTCTGTGGAAACAGGCCATAAAAAAACAGACTTGCAAAAAAAATAAATAAAACCCACATCAGCAGCGAGAGTAAGTGCTGCAAACAGTTTAAACCGCAAGATATAAAACGATTCCAATGTAAAATAATTCAAACAACAAAGCCCTAAAACAGGTGCGTAGCCTCATGCTGAGTAAAAACTACTCAACTTTAAATGAAGATGTTTCTTCAAGCGAGTTTTAAAAATGGACAGGGAAGGGGTTTGCCGAACATTTAACGGAAGGTCATTCCAGAGGGAAGGACCGGCAACAGAAAAGGTTCGATCCCCTCCGAGGCACCGCTTTGTCCTCGGCGCCTCCAGTAGCGTCTGGTCCTCAGATTTGAGGCACCGGGCAGGTGCGCAGGGTCGGAGGAGCTCAGAGAGGTAAACTGGGACGAGGCCATTTAAAGATTTCAAAACAAACAAAAGTCTGTTAAAATGAACTCGAAAATGTACTGGAGCCAAAGGAGGGAAGCCAGAATTGGGATTATGTGCTCCCTCTTACGAGCTCCAGTTAGGAGGTGAGCAGCAGCATTTTGGAACAACTGGAAACGCTTGAAGGAGGATCTTTGACCCAACTGGTTTTACAGTGATTAGCTTGGTCCCTTTTGGACCCAGGAATGGATTATCGCTTTCACCCACTTTGAGTAACTTTCAACTCAGCAGTTTTAAGCGCGTAACAACGAGAGGTCATTCAGTGTCGCGGAACAGATTGTGTTCAAACCCTCCAGTGTAAATACTGGTGAAATTAGTCATGTGTTCGGATCGGATTAAATAATCAGAGACACATGCAAAGAAAGAAAAAAAAAGAAAAAGAAAGAAGAGGAGCGGGTTAACTGTGTGTCGGATATACAGTATTCGCAACACATGGGGCAGGGAGGGCCCCGCTCCAATTAGCCCAGAGTAAAGCTGCTTGGATTAATTGGAGTGGGTCTTGTGCAAATGAAGCACGCTCTCCCCCTCTCCCCATTAGCGCTGCTGGGCCAGATCATCTGAGCACATTTGTCATGATGAATTAGCAGCTGCGGGTGGAACGGGCTCGACAAGTGTCACTGCGCTTTCACGCCTCTCACTTCCGTGACACCATCAAGGCGAGATGAAGGGGGGGGGGGGGCTGTGCAGCCGCCGCACTAACTGGAACAGTGGTACCTAAGCCTTGACAAATGGACACTCGCTCGCTTTCCCCGCCGTATTCCTCGGCGGCTCGCATTAATTCATTCTTGCTCGCGGGTTTCCTATCCCCTCCTGACGAGATGATTAGAGCGCGGGTTAATAGTCGGCATCCTCAAAGATGTCTGCCTCCTGAGACATGAAACCGAAGGGAGCACCTGTGATGTCCGGCTTGAAGGAGGACCTTCTCATTTCGATCCAGACGGGAACTTTTCTAATGAGGTGGATTATTAGAATTCAAACACAGACGAGCCTGGAAAAAAAAGAGGGGAAGAATTGTCCTTTGACAGTGGGGAAAGGGCTTTCTTGAAGTCTCTAATAATGTAGATGAAAAAAAGAAAAAAAAAGTGGGGAATGATTAAAAAGCTGAGAAGATAGCCGGTGAGGGGAACGAAAGGTCAGGGCAGGCTACGAAAGCCATGAATCCAGTCCAGCAATGATTTTTAAATCCTTATTAAGGTTGCGTTTCCGCTGCAGGGTGGTGACGCTACATCGGCGATGAAAACAGCTCGACTTTCAGCAGCGGCTTGTTAATGGAGCTGAGGCACCTCGAATGGGATAAAAATGAATAACAAAAATGTAATATCATAAAAATACATGAAAATATATGTTTATTTGTTTTTAGATGAGCAAGATAAATGGTATATGGTTTAATGATCATTAAAAATTGTTTTTAAAGTTTATCTTTGGTGTTTTATCTGGCTGTAACTTCCGGTACGGGCGTGCAATAAGCTCGTTATATGGTCACTTTGAACATGAACACTGTGCTTAAGTGGAAGGAATAAAAAAATAATAATAAATAAAACTACTGTGCCTAAAGAGTAATAAAAATGATACCAAAATAAATGTTTGAAAACACAGAGAATAAATGCTATTGGATTTTACATAAAAGTTCAATACAACTGAACTGGAACAAATGTACAGTGTTGTAGTTTCTTTTTTTTTCCAATTAAGCCAATGAATTTTTTTTTAATTTAAGATTTAATTCAGTCGTTGTTTTTGCATACCACTCGAGGCTGTCTGCATCAACTCATTTTTTGTCATGGGAGTTACTTCGGAGTTACGGCTTCCCTCGGAGGGCCGGTCCAAAATCTCAACGATATTTATTACCCAGGACAATTTGACATTTCGGTACAGATTTCAGCAAGAATCATGATAGTCGACACACATGATTTGCTGCCGAGGGCCACATAAAATGACGTGGGAGGCCGGATCTGGCCCCCGGGCCTTGACTTTGACACCTGTGGTGTAAATGTACCCTCAGGGTATTTATTTATTTTTTGCTCTCTCAGGCGGGAAAGCGGAAATGTTCGCCGACTGAGAAAACGCCACCCTTGGCGTCCGTGCGTCCACTTTGAAAACGAAACCGTGGCAAGAATCCCAAAATCCCAAAACTGGCACTTGTATTGGGGTTCTATCGACAAGAATAGTCCATGTGGAACCCCGCTTTGACTGCGACACCTCCCCTGAATGCGGTGACGCGCATCAGTATGCCTTGTACTTCAGAAGCCAGGAATCGGGCTGTCGACACGGGGGGACAATTGCGGCGGCGAGGGGGTTAGCTTGAGTGAGCGAGACGCTCAAGTGGGCTCTCTGTCGCTCTCTTTTTGAACACGTGGTCTGGAAACTCAACTCAGCAGCCAAGCAAATGAGATTAAAGCGGCCGTAAACCGCCCCCACCCCGGCATCTCCCACGCCGCTAACACCCTCCCCCACCTGCCTGAAGATGGCTCCGGGGGTGTGTGTGTGTGTGGGGGGGGGGCAGTTGATTTAAATGGCATCCACCGCTGTCAGAGCAGATCAATCACAAAACGTGCGGTGTAATTGGCTTTAAATGACACAACACAGCGTTGCGTTTATCAAAAGGATGTTGCACCACCATGTGACTTGAGGGAGCCGGCGCCGACGGAATTGTGCTGCCGACGCCAACCATTTGGCCGCTACCACTGACAGTGGAAGAGTAATTGAAGAAAAAGTAGCACTTGGGGAGTGGTTCTCTTTCTGGAGAAAGCACTTGCGATTTCTGCCAAGTGGAAGACAAAAATGAAGAAAAAGTTTCACCACGAGAGAACAAAAGAGTCAAATGTGTCATGTGGTTGGATGACGCCTGTCATTTCCACACAAAGGGGATCGGGGGGCCTCTCCTCCCATGGACAGAGACGAGAGGAGAAGCGGGGCATGGGAGAACTGTCATCTCTTTACAGGGAATCTTTATAGACTCTTCAACACGCTCGACAAGCTTGAACTTATAACCCTTGATTTCTCTTGAAAGGAAAGGAATGAAATTGCAAGCCAGAGTTTGATTTGTTAAGTTACTGGAATTGCATTTGCACGACATTGGAACAAAAACCCACCAGCAATGAGACTTGGAAGGCAGCGTATTGCACGAGATTTGGTGGGACGAGACGTTTTGGAGAAAGCGGACTTTTTGTTGTTAAAATATTACGTTCAGTGATTCAACAAGAAAACCTCCATTTTATGGGTGATGTACCCACTTACGCAGATGTCATCACTTTATAGAATCTGCACTACAAAAATATAAATAAATAAAACGCTTGGGTATATTTTCCTAACCCACTCACTGAGCTGCGATGGATTTTGAGAACATCGGGTTATTTTTACCCAAGGTTGGGTTAATTATTTTGAGCCAGCCAGGAGATGGTGTTGAACAAAATATTTGGGCAGGCTGAAGAGCTGAAGCTGGTCATGACCCAACATGGGTCAAATCCTCAACCCAAATGTACTGGGTAAAATTAACCCAGCATTGGCTCAATTTCACCCAATTCGGGTTAATTTTGAACCCAGCAGTTTTACAAGTGCATATTTCATTGTGTGTTTGCACACATGCACTCAACTACGAGCAGCAGGGCCAAGCGGTTCCAAAACAACACGCACGCACACACTCACAGCGACCGCAAGTTCCTGAAGCCCCGGCAGGCCTGAACAATCTCCGGCCAATTCCAACAGAGAGTGATCCCCCCCCTGATCTGGTCGAGGCCCGAGCTCTCAGGAATTTGTCCATACAAAGACTTCCCATTTCCTCTGACAAAACAGCACCACATGTGTGAGCTTCAAGGAAACACATCATGCGCCGCTCAAACTGGGAAGGTTTTACTTTGCGGGGCCCCCACCGTGACCTCACCTCCCCCCACCACCACCGTTCTCCTGCTGCGTCATTAGTGGCAGCATCGCCGTGAGTCTGGCACGGGGAATGAGCAGGTAGAAAATGACATCCAATCACTTACAGATTTGTGTTTTAATGTATAAGGCCAAGAGGGGAATTAATGACTGGGGTTTGATATGTGGGCTGCATACAACTGCGCAGTGCATTTGGACTGGATGGGTGTCCCCCCTAGTGGCGACACTGAGGAGGGCAGCCACGCTGGTTTGAGAAAAAACGATTTCATCGGATCCCCCTGCTGAGATAATGTTAATTTCACCAATAACAGTGAATGTATAAAATGGAGTCCAATGAATCCGCCACTTCCCTGACACAGGGACAATATAGCCTGAAGAAGAGACTTTATTCTCTTCATATAGCTCTCATGAAATGGCGGACGATCTTTTTCAGGGACTGATTAGACAGTCAGGTCTTTCATGTTTTTTCTTTTTTTTTAAAGATAAGACAGATTGCAAGAGGGCTGAACTATTCAAATTGTTCGAGTCACCCTCCGCCCCCATCAATATTGAGATTGGGATTCATTTAACTCTTTCATGCACCAATAATGATAACCAGGAACATGTCCACTGTAGTAATCTGTGGAATGTCCCTGAAAGGGTTAATATCAGATTCTTTTTTTCCAACGTCTGCTTCCCATGTATTTTTTACTTTTTTTTTTACAAACACACAAAAAATAAAGGCCACTGAATGACAACGAAGTTCGTTTCTCTTTTCCCCAAATTGCAGCTTTTGCTATCTGTAAATTGCATTCAACTGAATCGTGATGTCAATTTGAATTTGCTGAATTGTTCAGACCTCGTTTACAGTGTGGAAGGTCGAACCTCCAGCTCCGTGTTCATTTACAACATCGGCTGTGAAAATGTTGCAAAAGTGGGACGGTGTTTTTTTTTTCTTCTTGCGTGTGTTGCTCACCGCTGGAAAGCACCGAAAACACACAAGAATGACGGCAATTCATTTTCTAGAATGATCACCTCCTTTGAGAAACAAGCAAAAGCAAAGTGGCACCAAATGAAATAAACAGGCTTTTAGACCTAATTGACACAGTGTCAGCAATAAACATTACAGCACATTTTTTTGTCCGCATTCAGTTCCTTTGTGCCTTTATGGGCTGTTCTCCCCTGAAGCTGTTAATTGCAAGAAAAAGCGGGTGGCTGAAGGCTCCCTTGTGCACCACCTGCACTTGAGGTTTTTACACACCCATTGCGGAGAGTTCTACCCAAAGTCTCCGCTAAGGTGTCTTTTGTGGGTTAAAGCTTTTCTTTCAATGCCACTGGGAGTGAAAGCGAGCATTTACAGATTCCTTAAAAAGAAGTGAAATCACATATCGTGGCTTAGCTGAAGTAAAAAGGCGGGAGTGTGACTCCAATAATTCAACACTCGCGTTTCGATGACCACGAGGCCCCGGCTTGGGCTAATGACGAGCACATTACTACCGTTATTAAACCAACAACAAAAAAAAAAGGGAGGTGGGAAGAGTTGCTTTTGTGCTCACTAAATACTGTTTCTTCATCTCCCGGGTTTTTGGAAACCCTTATCATGAAACTATCCTGGCGTTGAGCAGCGGGAATCCAAAAAGGGACAGCTTAGTGAAAATAAAAACAGAGCAGCGCGCCGAGAGCTGAGCCTTTCCAGAGATAATGGCGAGTGCAGCTTTATCCGAGGACGGCGCACAGCAGCTCAAAATGAAAAGGGGGACCAGGAGGCGACTGAGTTCCGCGTCTTTAAGAGGCGCACTTACCTGCACATGTATGAAGGCTGCAGACGACAGCACAATTCACACGCTAATACAGCCATTGTATAGCAATACTTTGTCTCAGCCCAAACTTTCCTGATCACAGTGGTGCCTTAAGATAAGAGTTTAATTTGTTCCGTGACCAAGCTCATAACCCAAAACACTTGCAGCTCTAATCGTCTTTCCCCATTGAAATGAATGGGAATGTCATTAATCTGTTCCAACCCCCGACCCAAAAAAATTCTAAAAATTCATTTTTATGTTTTTAAATGAGGAAAAAAAAATGAACTCGACAACACGGTGTTTTATAAAAACAGAGTAATAAAGTAATTAAACAGAATGTAAATAATTAAAGTGTGCGCATTACGATTGAATGCTGCAATCCAGTTTACTGTGCAGCTACTTCTGGTGTTCCCACTTTGGCCACCAGTAGGCAGTATAATACTACAGTCAGGCAGACACAAATGAAAAAGAACGCAAAATTGCAGAAACACGTGAAAAACTAAAAACCAGTCGAATAACTGTTCATATCTTGAAAAAGTCAGAAATTGTACCTTAAGGCCCCACCGCACCACTCTGCCTATATTCACCATTGAAATTAATAGGGTACCTATTTTAGTTAAGGGACTGGAGAAGAGCTGCTGCAGAAGTTTGTTCTCCGATGTTCTCAGCACCACGACGATGTCCACAGGGAGAGTGTCTCGGTTTTTCTCCAGGAATCCGTTCACGCTGTACATCACCTGTCAGTCCAACGGAAGATGGTCACAAGATACAGTAGCAGAAGTGAAATGTTTACTTCTGCTGAGGGGCTTCAGAATACTGGCAAGTTTGCAAATTGGTTGGCCACTTTTAGGTCACCAAGTGTTGTGTCATGAAGTAACCTACAATTCTCAGATCATCTTTTTTCTGTAGCTACTGATGTTCAGCAGGACCGAAATGAATACATTTAAAATGAGCTCCGACATGTCATGTATGATAGTAACCCTTTCATGTACCCTGTAACCTAATAACATGATAAGCTGTCCACTGTAGTCACCGCTGCCCCTGAAAGGGTCAAGTGACAAACGAACACGCACGAGATTTTCATTTTTATTATAGTGAATTTCCGTTAGTTTACTAACATACCTTCCCAGCGAAATGCAGAATCCCAAACGAAAGCTCAATACGTTTGGGTATCCAAAAGTACTTGCAGCGCAAATTGTCCTCAAACTTGTCTGTAAAGATGAACAGAAACATCTCATACGTTCAACAGGAGGACACTGAGCTAGATATTCGCTTCTCCTTTATGCGTTTTTGGCATAGGTGCATCCTCACCCACTAACGTGTGGTCTGTGGCCTGCGGGAAGCGGCTCTCCTCATCCAGCAGGGACAGGAGACCCATGGGCTTCTGCAGGAACATGTCCAGGATGGGTCTGTTGTCCTCGTACTCCACCAGGCTGGCGTCGACTCCCTCGCTCTGGTACTCCATCTAACAGCCGGGGAATCTCGTTAATGAGTTCTCCAAATGACCCAATTAAAGCAATATTATTTGCTCAAGTTTCTAATCAAGCGAAAACACACAGCTGCGGCTTGCATAATACGGGCTTTTACTGAATGCATAACACAGCTCTGAACTAACAAATAGTGCCACTTATTCATAATTTATTTCAATTTGCAAATAACCCAGAGTCCTATCACATTATTGCATCTCTTTAATTTCACATCAAAAGTTGCTTTCAATATATATTTGGACTAATAAAGTAGAACCAATGGATGTAAACCGTCCTCATGTATTAATCATTGATAAACTCAGTCAACAATACTGGAGACAAGCACACCAAATGTAAATCCCTCTTGTGCTGAGCACAAGGCCTACATCAGTCAAGTATTTATAGAAGAGAAACTTTTTACAATCACTTGAGGCCGGATCCGTGAAATAATTATGTAATAAGAGTTTTGAAAACTCAGACTTGTCGTTTTGATTGTGCAGGATGAACAGACTTTTTTTAATATGATAAGAAGCAGAATTCCTTAATACACTGTATTATTTGTTGGTTTTGTATTTTCAGATGTTTTTACGTCTCGTGAAACTGCGAAATTGGCAATTCTGAGCGAAACGTGGAAGCGTTTTGTCCATTCACGTCTGAGCCAATTTGACAGAGATTAAACAAACGTGATGTGAAATAAACACATGATAAAGTCAAGCTCATGAATGTACTGTAGATGCCACACACCAAAATAAAGTCAAGTTTGCACCACAAAACAGATCCGAATAGCAATATTAGCAATGATGCTATAATGGTAACGGCACAAGATGCTAAAGTAGATTAGAGGGCTCCATAGCTCACTGGAATCCAACAACAATCCAAATAATTGTGAAGGTTTTATTTTCAGCAACAATCATTACTAAATGTTGTTTTAAGACTAACTACAGGGCCACATAAAAAAAAAAAAAAGAAAAATGGAAGGAAGAGGGGTGCCACATCACCTCGTGTTTATGATGCTAAAAATTTCATATGCTCTAAGTCAAGATATGCTAAGCAGTGAAATATATTTTAAGAACAAAAAAATGAAATACCTTTTTGGTGTTATCAATGACAACGTAAAAACAAAAAGTCCTATCTAGCCTTCGCGCTGAGATTTTTGGTCTTGTGCTGTTGGCAAAAACTTGTTTGCTAACTCGAGGGTGCAAACTTCTCAACACGCAGCGGCTAGAACACAATTAAAAACAAAACAAAAGGGCCAAGGCTTGCTTTCAGCTGTTTGTTGCCATTCCCATTTGAAGGTGTAAGAAAACAAAGAGAATTACATGTTATGTATTTAATCTAACCATACAACTTACAAAAGGCTGCTAGCTTAATGCTAACCGTAATTCTTTGATTAATAAATGTTGGAGGCTAGTAAAAAGAAAAAAGAAAATGCCTCCCGGTTGAATGTCTGGCTCCACTAAACAAACTGCAGTAATAAATACACTGTAAATATATAGAAACCTTTTGTTTTGTACCGCATTTCCTTCCCATCTCCACTCGGTGTCGTATAACAGAAAAATGCCTACATCATGAATTTAAAGTCACATCGAATCTGATGTCCAGCTCACCTGTTCCAGGGCAAATATATGCTGGTTGAAGTAAAACTGGATCTGCTCGTTGGCAATGTTGATGCACAACTGCTCAAAGGAGTTCTTCTTGAAGTTTTCGAAGCCAAAGATGTCCAGGATTCCCACATTCATGCCGCTCTCTGCAGCGCTTCAAAGCAACAAAAAGCGGGACAAACAAACTTATTAGAACACAGCGAGTAAATCCCAGCAGCCATTTATGTTGATAAAACTTTCATGACAATCCAAGTTCAACCCAAATACTGCTTTGCCTGCTTGCTGGGAAGTCATAAACACCAGCTTGGAAAAATAAAATCAAAGCACATCATCAACGGTTGTACTTCTCTGTGTATTGATTTAACCTTGAGTCATTTTCAAGATGTACAAACTGTGAGTCCTGCAGTGTATTTAGTAGCGCTTTAATAATGTGTCCTCCACTGAGGTCACTTTCTGTCATCGCTATCAGGTTATTAACGGCAATAAGGCGTATAAAGAGGAGACGGGTTCTAGTTTTTACTCTTTGACGTATGACGCGCATATTTATGAAGGAACTCTTTCGGATCAATGAACAGCCTCTTTGTAGTCTCTCTGAAGTCTTTTTAATCATCTGAAGATTATTTTCACAGCACGCAATCGGTATCAAAAATTTATTAAAACTACTTTTTTTTTCGGACTCGCATTTATATTCTCCTCTGCGTGTTTGCATTGAGCTCTGAAGACTTTTACAAAGGTCACTGGCGCTTTGTGAGAGCGGAGCACGTCCACACGGATGTTCATCACCTGCACGCCCCCCCCCCCTCACCAGATGTTCACGTCAGGCTGCAGCAAAGTGTTGATGCGGTTGACGATCCAGCTAAACAGGCGGCCGTACAACGCCTTGGACATGGCGTCCCGCACGTCGGCCGCTTTGTCCACTGTGTTGGTGCGGATGATGGTCTCGCCTCTGGTGACCACGCACTGCGAGGTCAGCGCCTCCTGGAGCTCCTCTGGCCCGATGTTGAGCAGGGAAGCAGCTGGAGAGGGAAAGAGAAGAAGACTTTGATAGATGCCTTGTGGGACTTCTATTTATTTTTTTTTTAAACACAGACCGACATTAAACTTTAATATTAGTTCCATGAAATGGAATTAATTTAATCCCAACGGTCTATTCGCGTCATTTCATCTCGGTTCTCGAAGTTACGACACCTTCAATATTATCTTCAAAAGGGCATATATGTTGTCACAGCTTACCGTTCTCCAAGGCTTCCGAGTTCGGTACCTCGCTCTTATCGGTTTGGTGCTGGGACGAGATGGCGGTAAATTCTATGTTGCCGGTGTTCAATATGGCTGATAGAATCCTGTAAACAGAGTTGACTTCCTACAATACGCAGCAGAAAGAAGAGGTGACACAACTGACATCTGCGAGGGGAAAACCTGTGAAATGTCTTTGCTGAAATACCTCTTCGGTAAAGCCGATGTTCCGGAAGCATTCCTGGATGACTTCAAACTGCTCCTTGTACAGCTTGCTGGACACAATGTCCTGCATCACTTTGCAGTGGTGATTGTCAATATACCTGCACAGTTAAGCAGAAATATGAGCACCGTAAGTGGAACTTGACATCATGCGGAATGCAGCAGCAACCTGGGAGGTGTCCGATCTGGCAACCTGTAAGTCTTCAGCTTGTCTTGGTGGTAAAGGCCGGCATATATGTAGTAAAAGACGTGGAAGCTCTTTTCCCCCCTGAAAGAAAACACAAGTGGCAGGAGTTTAAAAAATAAAAATAAATAAAAAATAAATACCGGATAGAGCAGTGATGGGCACAGACGGCCTAGGGCACTGGAAAATGAATAAAGGAAAAAAGGTTGTAACATATGTGCAAAGGATATTTCAATTTTAACTAGAAAACAATTCTCATTTTAAATCATATTATTTATTAATTTAAATACAATCAATATTGATCAATAAAGTAAAAAAAATATATTGCATGAACAGTCCCAAATGAAGCTCCTCAACTCACTTTGATATAGTCCCCTGGCATCAAGATGCCAAAGAAGGGTGTCAAAGCACCACCTTTTTCTAAATGACGCTTCTCAGCTCACTTCAATGTAGCTCTTTGGCACTAAGATGGTGGCAGAGCACTCATTTTGTCTAATTCAAGCTCTTACACTCATTTCAATGTATTTCCTTGGCACCAAGCAATACTTTCATTAAAAACTGTGAAAATATGTAGCGCATGAATGACACTGACATGGCCTGTTTGATGACTCTGGACTTCTCCAGCAGGTATTCGGATATTTTGGCGCCGATGACGGCTCCGGTGGGCGTGAACTTCATCTCCAGGTACTTTCCGAAGCGGCTGGAGTTGTCATTGATTGCCGTGCAGGCGTTGCCGAAGGCCTCCACAAGCGGGTTCACCTGCAGGATCTTCTCACGCAAAGTTCGATTGTTTGCCTGAAGACACCAAAATGTCTTTTTTATTTTCAACTACTTCTGCGATGGTCGAAAGCTACTTAATTGTTAAGATACGTGTTATAATTGCTAAGTGGTACAAAGATGCTGTACCTTTCCTAAGAAGGTGAGATGTTGAACAATCAAATGAGCGCTCTCGGTTTTACCAGCGCCACTCTCGCCACTGATGATGATGCACTAAAAACAAAGAAAGAGATCCTTAACAAATATATATATACCCATTCGTTTGCAAAAGTAAAAAAATGGATGCTTTTGGCCACATTTTTGTCCGCTCGCGCTGATTTGTGGGGTCAGGCTCAGAGGCCCTTTGGGTAAGAAATTTGAAAAGCACTGCTCGAGTGTGTTTCAAGTTTCTTCAGTGCTGTACCTGATCCTTGCAGAAAGTCACCATGCTTTGATACGCGGCATCGGCTGTTGCAAAGATGTGCGGGGGGTTGTCGGCCCGCTTCACGCCGTGGTACAGCTTTGAAAACTAAAAAGAGAAAAAGCTTACTCGAACAGCTGACTTTTATTTGGGGTTAATCAAAGACCCTCGAAATGGGAGCAGCTGCGTGCTGACTCCCGAAAAGATTGAAAAGATGATTTTTTTTTCATTTCAATTGAGCTTTACAAGGGGAGGTTATAAAGTGGCTCACGTTAATGGTGGAAAAGGTTTTGAACCAATTAACTCATTCACTCCCAATGACGTTTTTAAACGTCTTTTAAGACTTGGTCCAGAATTGGCTGGTACTGAATGAGTTAATTTTGCTGCGTATTATCGTCTAAATATTTTTGCGCGCTTTTTTTTTCCAAATGTAAAAAGCGCCTTGGGTCGATAAAGTTTGGGAAACGCCACTCTAGTTTGTAACCAACCTGCGGCGAGTAGATGCTGAGGCTCTGGAAAGGATTGAGCGCGATGAGGATGTCGCCCACGTACGTGTACACCTGCAGCTCGGCATACCTCTTGTGGAGATGGCCTATTATGGTCTCCTGCGGAAAATAGGGAAGAGCAAGTTAACTTCAGGAACATCCGATCTGTGTCCGATCGATGCGCTTTGAGATAAACGCGCGTTAAATCTCACCTCATCTAAGAACTCCAGGTTGACCAGATCGTCATCGGGACTACTCTCTATGATGAGGGTTTTACGAGTATTGATCCGTTCGTGCCTGGAACGTATGAAAGCGAGGACGTGATCATGCTGGAGGCGGTTCTTAAGTGACCATCAAACGGCACTTGCAATAGGCTGAAAGGGACATATGGGTCACTCCTCTGGGCAAAGCCCTCTCAGGTCGTCCCGGGGGAGTCCAAGTGAAAAGACAAATCCCGCTGCACTTCGTTCAGACATTTTGACTCCTCGCAGCACACAAGAGTCTCAATGGGTCAGAATGGAGCTGTGAAAAGCTCAAAGGAGATCAGAATGTGTGAAAAAAGCACTCAAATGTGCCGGCTGTCTATGCAGGCACACTGACCACAACATTAGGAACACCGGACCCATCAAATGTTATCAGCTGCATCAAACAATTGTCACAAAGTTATCACTTACAGTATGTGTTTTTGACTCTGAGGCCAGTAGCTACGCTCGACCAATCAGAGCACATTAAGAATGCAAGTATAGTGGTGTCTGGACAGCAAACAACATTTGGGCATCATGAACAATTGCCACTCCAAATTAAAATGTACTGTCAACCTGTACACATTAAATTAAGAGAATGACTGTACACGTATATATTTACATGAACCACATAAGCCCACTAGCTTCATGGCAACACATTGTGGATAACACCACAGAGGGGCTAACGGATAGCATCCACATAGCGATCTTCTCACTCTTTAAGGAATGGATATTTGAAGACAAACTGTCCATCATTATATGTAGGCGGACACTATAACAGTAGTCACAAGCATATATTCTTTATCCTCTGAGTCCATCAATATATGTAGGTGTACACTATAACAATGGTCACATGCATATATTCTTTATCCTCTGAGAAAAAAAGTGACTACGATTAAGGCCAATGACGGAAAACTGTTTCATTTACATATTAAGTTCATATGCTTTCATAAATTACTCGTGCTATTTCTTTGTAATGACCTTTTTCTTGAGAACCCAGAGTGAATGTCTTGATGTTTTCTGCCTATTGTAAAAATTCAGGCTGGAGGTTATGAGTCGCTTCCCGCTCTGCCTGTGCAGTTATTTCATATTCTGAATGGAGTGCAAATGCCGCCGAGTCGATACGAAGTGGTGGATCAAGTGACTGCTCATCATTCCGTCCCTCCAGAATGGGCCAGGCGACTTCTGCTGTGCCGCTTTGAAGACAATCCCACTTTTGCACCTACAGCAGCTCCTTTTAACTCCTCCATGTCTTTATTCTTCTTATCGGGACTCATTGTGCGCCCGATCTGCGGCACGAGAGACGAAACTGGGCGAGTGCAGCTCTCGCCCTACAAGCTGCTAATCCCATTATCCACTTTCACTGAGGACAGGAATTTGGGATCAGGCTCAGGCAGCGACTGCCATGCTCTCGGGAGTAAACAGAGTTGGCACGACATCAAAACACTCAGTCAAGGGCAGGCTCGGTGAACTCCTTCACGAGGGGGGTAGCGGTGCAAAGATCGGGATTTCTTAAGTGGACGACAGATGGCTGACTTGAGTGTTTTTGTGGCGTCACGTACAATTCGATGACATGCACTGCACAAGCTGTGTCATTTTTTTTTTAAATAAAGAAATAAAAATAAAAATCCACCGAGTGTATGTTTACGATTATTGTGGTTAGAATTTGTTGTGGTCAAGAAGTAACTATAGACTTCAAGCTAATGTTCGCTACATTAGCTTTTTAAAAAAGCATTAAAGACTCATTTCGTTGTGTCCTTTTTGTGCCAGGGTATCATCTCTATTTATGTGCCAGTATGGCAAATAAACAATCATTAATTTACATGGAAGTAAATAAAATGCAATAGCATTTATAATGTGATTTATATTTGATCAAAAAGAGACATATGTATTTACATTGGGCTGAAACTAGTGATCATTTTAATGGTTGATTATGTTTTTGATCGCTGTTGTCCAAATTAAAAAACAAATCTTTCCAAATGTTTGCCAACACTAAAATAATTAGACTGCGTTCCTGGAGGATGACAGAAATCTGAGAAGAATTACGAGTCAGTGGTGGCCTTTAAAAGACTAATCGAAGATCAAAATATTTACTGATTAATTTGATAATTGATTAGTTGATGATTAAACTTTGAACCTCTAATATATCTAAATATACGCATTGTCACTAACTGCACAGTGTTGTACTGACAGCTGTTTTCCATATTAAAGATGAGATCAATAACATTACACAGTAAGATGGATTTATTCTTGATGCTCATGGCTGCCAAGTCCACTTGCTTGAGTGTATTTATTAAAGTGTGGTTAGTCAGCATCAGTCGCACTGAATTAGTCACACTCTCCTACCTTGCTTTTAACCACACACCGATCTGTTTGGCTGGGCTCCTCATCATCTCAAAGCAAAAAAAAAAAAAAAAAAAAAAAAGATGAGAGCCTGCCCCCTACTGGAGTCAAATATGATCGCGAGTGAATTTTGTGTGGTGGCAGGTTTGTCATGGTTGTTCAAACATCTTCTATGAGAGCAAAATATAGATGAAGGTAAAAATAGACTTACTTCGTTTTGGCTGCACATCCCAATTCTTGCTGCTCCTTGATTAGCGTCGCCAGCTGCTGTCGAAGGGTCACATCTTTGCCGTGGGCCTGTTTGATGAAGGGATGCTCCAGAAGATGAGTCACCGAAGGACGCGCTTCAAAATCCTTTATCAGACACCTTGACAGGACCCAAAATAAATAACAATAAAAAAATGACATGGTTACCTCACTGGAGTCACAGTGCAGAAAAAGCTCAACGGTGATCACCTGAACATTGTAGCAAACTAACAGAGATGCCTCAAAGAGACTGAAAAAGCAGAGGGTGAGCGCCTCAAAAGTGTGAGTGGCTAATCTGGTCAGAAAGCGCCGCATGGATGCTGTCGCCATGGCTGCGCAGTCCAAACAAGCCCTGCCAGGGCCCAGCAGCGCTTCCTATCTGGGATGTGCAGTGTTTGCCTGGGCATCGGTTTTACAGCTCAGACTGTACATATGCTCATGGGTAACCGTGGAAACCGGACGCATTCTGGCTCAAATCTCTAATTTACTTTACATGCTTTTTGTAACAGACAATTACTCTGAAAAGATAAAATGGGACAGGGCTCAAACCCTGAGTGACTGCCACCTGAAAATATCTGTAATTGCCAGCAGTTGCCACAAGATAGTGGCAAATCACTTTTTGCCATTAGACAAGGCTATGGACTGGCTCATAACGAAGCTGCTTAGCCTCAAGATACCAAAAAAATGGAAATAAAACTCAATTTTTTTTTAAGTAGCCGGGGCTTTGGCCTGAGTACAAAAACAGTGAATATGACATGTGATTTCACAAACAGGTATTTTGCGTTACAAGCACAGCCATAAAACGAGTGAAAGTTGTATTGTCAAGGTACCACCAAATACATTTTTGACAATTTCTTTGGGTGGTGCCCTGAAATTTTTTGAATGGGAAATAGATGCCTTGCCTCAACAAAGGTTTGGAAACAAATACGACATTGTCAAGCTATTACATATACAGTGGGACCTCAATTTAATTGATTAATAAGGGTCTTTTGTGAAAGCAACTTGCCCATTCAACTAATGTACTTTTTTTGCATGGTTCAAAATCGGCCAATAGAATATTAAATGATCATTTTGTTCTGTTTTCATGGCGTAATAAAGTGCAAAAACAACAAAAATGCTTGAAATTGTTTTAAAGTTGATCCAAACTTACCTCACTTGTACTTGTGAGGATAATAAGGGCATGTAGCAAGTCGCTTTCATGTTAGCGCACTGCGATTTTTCACTTGGCCACAACAAAACTATAAACTAGGGCAATTTTCTAAATTAATTTATTGATTGATTTATATACAGTGTTAGCTGATTAATGTTGAGAGGGAGCGAAACTGCCTTTGTGTGGTTAATTTACCTGTGCGGCTAAAGACTCGAACAACACCAGACACAAGATAGCAGGTAAACAACAATCTAATTCAAAACACCTAATCTCCGTTCTCTCCTCTTTTTTTTTTTTTTTTTTGGTGCTCTCAAAGTTAATTTCGTGAATTCATTAGTGTCAGGACATTAAGCCGCCGAGGTTTGCCTCTATTAGCGGAGCGGCACTGGAAGGAATTGTGAACGGCGAGCCACTTTGTCACACGAGTCAGCGCCTCGGCTGCGCAAGTGGAGTCACACTGGATGGATTTATTACTCTGGAAAAACAGCCTACAGACACACACACACACACACACACACACACAAGTTTACATACACACACCTTGCAAACGAGCACACAAATAAAAGATAGGCTCCAAAAAAAAAAAAACGGTCTGCGGAGTCTGATAACATTGTCCAGCCTCCTTGCATTGAACTCTGTTGGGATTGTTTGTTTGAAGACATGAATGCTGCGCCGACATCACTCAATCCATTGACCTGAACCCTCTTGGAAATGGTTGCAATGACACAGCAAAGTATTAAAAACTCCCACTTTGCCAGATACTCCTTGACTGGCTCCTGACTAATCAATATCAGCCAAAGCAAACGGCCTATTCAAGCAGACAACCGACTGTATTTAATTGTCATTTACTCCCTTACAAAACATCAAATAAGTCCCCCGCTCAAATGGACTCGTATTCCCTCATTGCGATTGTGATCGGCACACTTGTAAACATGAAGGTTGTGTATATTTGGAGCGGCAGGTAGAAAGCAGCAATATAAGCTTTAACACGGCGTTAGGGAGGGGAATAAAAAGGTATTCATTGGTCTCTGACGGAGGTGATAACGCACATGAATGACTTTGTGGCAGACTTACACAAATGAAAAGTCAATGGACACAAAGCCACGAGAGGTTGATAGAATCTGATTGGAAAATATCCATTTCGGATCGCTCGGTGTTCAAGCGCACATTATTGTTGATTTGGTTGGGATTAAAAGCATAGACAACGTTCAAGTATTGTTTTCCCGCAGAAACACGGGAAGAAAATGGAACGTTAAATACTGAGCAGAATAATGTTGCCTAAAGGAGTTGAGACGGTGTAGCTGTCGCCACCAGTAGTCCACATCACGTTGTTCTCCTTTCCGCTACAAATCTAATTATTGGCTGGGAAATTCAAGCTCCTGCACAACCTAACAAAAGAGCTAAAACAAGAGCTTTGGCGCACCCACAATACTCTTTTGTCTGGATATCTCAGTAGTTTTAGACCATTGCAATGAACCACAATATAATATTGTAGTTGCCGATGGATGTATGTAGAATAACCTCCTCTCTGGTATGTTGCGAGGAAAAAAAAAAATTTAGTCACTGAGCACTTGGAAAAATAAATATATGAATCTTGGTATTTGTTTAACTTTAGAACAGAGAGAAAAAAAATCTGCAAAAATCGGGTGATTGGAAGATGCTTGAATGTCATTATGTTTGCCTGTGTAACGATGTGTTAATGTGCAAAAAAAACAGTGGGCAAATATCCGTTAAAAAAATGGAGTGCATAATTCAGCTAATTTTAATAGAGCTAATATCGGACGATTCACGTGTTGGGCTCTCCCCTCTTCGGCCCTGCGGGAAGTGATGGCAAGTTTTGATGGAACTTACTGGCCGATGAAATGGCAGAAACTTCTGCACCACTGCTCCGGATTTTGCAGCGTAGGTGAGGGATTTCTGAAAGAAAATCAGAAAAGATAATAAAATATAAAATAAAAATCACTCATCATCTTTTGGCTTCGTCAGACTAGACCAACTGCCTTCCAATGACATGACAGAAGCAGAGCATCTCCTCGTCGGCTGACAAATGACGGCTGGCACAAGCTCAGAGGGACTTTTGGGGGAAGACTTGGTGGCTGTCCAGCTTTGGAAGTGACTCAGCGTGTACTTGGCAGGCGGCATCTGTGACTGGGAACTCTAAGTTATGGGAGCAAGTCTTGCTTCTGTCAGCAGCATTCACGGAGACCATCGATAATGAGGCCAGCACTCTTCACGTGGTTTCCATGACAAGAGCGGGGGGGATTTGAGATGACGAATAATGGCGGGGACACCAATCATTTAGGTACCTGGAAAGTAACACGATGTACGCTCGCTCAACCTCTGACGTGAGTTTTTAATTGCGGTTCTCTTTTCCAGTGGCAATGTATGAAGCCAGTGGTCGCCCCCGAACACCGAGCAAACTGCTAGAGTCCAAACGACAAATGTTCGGATTCTGAAAAATGTTTTGTTTTGAAAATCACTTGCATCCACCAGCAGCTTTGTCCACATCACTCAGTGGTCCCCAAATTACGGCCCGCGGGCCGAATGTGGCCCACCTCTGCACTTTGCCCGGCCCCCTGAACAATACCAGAGATGCTTTTTTTGTTGTTGTTTTTTGGGGGGTTTTTCCCCAAGTCGAGACTTTTACATGCATAGAACGTAACATTCTATTCCACTCTTCTGCAGTCTGAGCCATATCCGAAACCCTTCCCTCAAAGAACAAATAAATAAAATCCGCGATGCACCCCTGTCAAATAAAAAATGGACTAATGGCGAAAAGATTAGGTAAGAGAAAAAATGGTTATTATCTATTTCATAAATTGTGCCTGTCAAGAGCCCAGAAAAGGTTAACATCTGATTATGTGCGGCTTTTTGGAAAACAATAAATGTTGACGTCCAGACACCTCCTGCGATCGTCACACTTTTTGTTACAAACCGAACCCAGCCCCTGTCAGAGAAGGTAAAAGTTATTTGGCCCTCACAGGAAAAAGTTTGGGGACCCCTTACATAACTACTACTGATTACTCATTTCAGTCATGTGACGTATGAATGTATTTCATGACTCCATCACACAGGTTTATACTATTGTGTGTTGTTCCTAAGAAAGCCGTCAGAGGAAATTGTGCCGAATCAAACCACGGGAAAGCATGCATATTCCTCAGGAAAATCTTGTCATTTTTAAACAACTCCAAGCAGCCGATCCTTCGCAAAGTGCAGATCAAAGGCGGCAAAATGACTGCTTCAATGGAAGCTCCAATGTGAGCCTGCAGACACGTTCTCTCGCCTTGATGTCGCTACGCACTACTTATGCGTTACTACGTCGATAGAAAAAGCACGCGCGCTGCCGATAACGCTCTCAAGTGTGCTTATTGTGCTTGGGAAACCGAGGCACTTTTTATTTGTACCTTTTGAGTATTGGTGAGAGTGGCGGCTAATATTGTAAACATGAATGGCTTATTCAAATTGCAGGCCGGGCTAGAGCGCGTACTGTCAAGTCTCTCCTCGGTGTGGATTGAGGCGAAATCGGAGAGGTGTCAACGGCACTTGACGGCTGGCGCTAAGCCTCGCAGAAAGACAAAAATGAGACCAAAGACAGATTTTAGCGTGGTACTTAGTATGCAGCTTTCATAATCCTCCCACATCCCACAGGATGTTATATATCTTGGCTTGCTATTTAACGGTTGCGTTTTGTCAAAGAAAAAAAAAAAAAACACAAAAAACAATCAAATAAAAATGCAGGCCATCCCAAACATTATGTGGATCTGAATTATAATTAGACAAAATTCTGCTTTCGGTTTGTATTTCAGAGTTTTGATTGACACCATCGGTGAGGTATTAATTATACTGGGGTAGAAATGCATCGCACCATATTTGGTGCATTTTTTGCATGATTCGGTGACCACAAACCACGCAAATAAAAATTATATTATCTATATGAGCTTTCAAAGCTGAATGAGATCAGGAATTTAAGTCCGTCATTTTGAGGACCAATTTTATCAATTGCCTCTTCGTAGGGTTCTTGTAGTGAAAGGAAGTAGATAATGGCGGCCCAGCCATATTTCGCATCTCTCCTCTCACGCCAGATATAGCGTTGAGCTAACAACCGTCAGGGGCGTAGTTAGTCATTTGGGGGCCCAACGCAAACTCTGTTATCGGGGGCCCTTCACGTTCAAATGTGCAGTTGGAAGCTGCCGGTCGGGGCACCGTTTTCGACGGGCACAACAGGCTTCTCTGTTTGGTCTCACTCTGTTGGTTATTGTTTTTGTGTCTCTTGGACGGATTGTACTGTAACTGTTCAGTGAATTTTGATGCTCTGTCCGTGTGCATGTGCAATGACAATAAATGTGATTGCGATTGGGTGTCACCATGTGTAAAGGTGATGAAGAACTGTTTATTTTCCCCATTCCTTCCTCATTCCTCTTATCCACTCCACTGGGAAAGCTCTGGTTATTTTCCTCACAACGTGGAAACAACTTTGTTGTTCTAAATTCATCACAGTCAGTAGATGGAATAGCCCACTGCAAGAGAAAGGAGGGGCGCACTTGACCTTATGCTAGATTTATCATTTTTGTTTTTTTGGTTAGGGCTAGGTTAGGCTTTAAAACAAATGAGTCTGCTTCCTGGTACATACACTGACTTGATTTGTTGTATTTACCATAAAGACCACAAGACTTGGAATTTTTCGTGAGCGCTTAGAAGCAATAAAAATTGTTCTCTGCTGATGTTGCATGGACAAGGCGAGGTGGAGCACCGGAGAGAAAATTGACTCGAGATATTAACCTTGCGCATATTAAATATCACAGGCCATATTTGTATTTGTAATTAATTTTGCAGTTGATGGTTTTACAACCTTACCCTCTGACATCCTCCATTACCTTCACTCATGGATATTACGAGCTCACATCTGTCAACCACACCGCAGCACCCTCAATTAATCAAGTAGAGGCGGAAAGATGGGAAATGGAGGGAAAGATGTCTTCTTCAGTATGCTAATACAGCAGCCGCACCGATCTGCCATTTAAACTCGCTGTACAGACGCTTGACTGTTCTCCAAGCGACTCGTATTTCCGACGCATAAAGAGACCACGCACGAAGGTGACCCCAGTTCATGGAGCTCACAGGATGTTTATAGCCTGCTGGGGTTAAAGTCACTTCCAGCTGGGCACAAATTCCCATCGTGGAAACATAATGTTTATTAGATACTGTAATCACGGGGTCATGTGATGACAATGGGTTCCCGGCAGGAGTGAGTGGACTGATGGTTATCCTCAATATTATTAAAAAATAATAGCCATAAAAACAAGACATACAATTTTACAGATTAGGAAGAATAAAAGTCTGTCTTTATGTGTTGATACAGCGTTGGTGTGCAAATATTAGCTGTTTGAAGACACTCGATGCTGATTTTCTTTAGCGAGCCAACAGGAATTCCCATTCACTGTTAGCATTAGCATCGACGATGTTTCTGAAACTAAGCCGGTCCTGTATTTAAATACACTATGCAAAAACAATAAATACAAATTTACAGATTCAGAAGAATAAAAGTCTGTCTTTATGTGTTGATACAGCCTTCGTGTGCGAATATTAGCTATTTGAAGAAAATAGATGCTGATTTTCTTTTGCACGCCAACAGGAATTCCCATTCACTCTGAGCATTAGCATCGAATGATGTTTCTGAAACCAAGTCGGTCTTGTATTCAAATATGCTACACAAAGTATGATCTTGCGCACACAAAGCGCATTTCGGCATTTGAATCGGTTTTATTTGACCATAATGTTTTAATGATGGTGAGAGGCCCAAACAATGAAATTCATGGTTACATTTCAATTAATCGTCCAGCCCTAACGTAGCGTGCAATTTGGAGTATCAGTGGACTTGTGGACAAAGTCTGATGTTCAACGTATATTCCAGACATGAAGAATGTCACCGTGGCTGAACATAACAGTCAAGTCTGTCTAGTGGAAACACATTAGCACGCGCAACTGTAAAATACAATGATAAGAATTCTCCTGGCATATTTAAGCGCTTATGAGTTAGCACTAGTCAAGGACATAACTTCAGAGGAGGCACCTCTGTTAATACCTTGTGAAGTATTGAATTGGCAAAAAAGATCACGTTTGTACGATCATAAAAAGCTGCAATGATGAATTCCTCGTAGCCGGTCATGAATCTCCGGTAGCGCAACTTCAAACTCAAAGGTGGAACACATTTCCCTATTTAGAAAATCGTTCATAGAGTAGTCATCATTTACACCAGATTCCTTGGCGATTTGGTCTGCTGTGACGGCAAAATATATTTGAGATAAATGACATGTTAACAGAATCATTTCACGGTTCAACACGTTGGCTGTGATTTATACGGCAACCACGGTTGCCGTTTCCCTGCTAAAGGGCAAACTATCTATTTTGATTCCAGCAGGTATGAGGAAAGAAGTATATTTCAGCCAGCCATCCATTTTTTCATTCCTCATTAGGGTCGCGGGTGAGCTGGAGCCTATCCCAGCTGACTTTGGGAAAGAGGCGGTGTACACCTTGGACTAGTTGACGGTCAATCACCAGGCCAAAATGACAAATAGATAAATAAACAAATTGATACTTACATTCACAGCTATAAATAATTCAGTCAATGGGTTTGGAAGGAGGCCACAGGAATGTTGCAGTCCAGACTCAAACCCAGAACCTCAGATGTGAGGGGCAGGTTTGCTAACCACTAAAGACAGTGATCCCCGCACGGAAAAACCTGAGTTTATAACAGATTTTTTTTTTTCAAATTCTCAAATTCATATTTTTGGCAGATCAAATTCATCCACTGATGTACAGGTATCACTGCATAGTTGCACGGAACTATTTGCGGGGGGTTTGTGTTCAGGCTATTGCTCTGGCGCCATTTTGTGGCACCTTGGTGACAAGGAACTGTGGTGGGGTGAGTTGAGGAGCTTCACTTAGACAAAATAGTGCTTTGCTGCCATTTTGTGATGTTTATAAGCAATTATATAGTGACAGAAGACTGAATTGGAATGCATGAAAACAAACAGTCCGGTGAGATGCATTTCGCACATCTTTCACCATACATTGCTACTTCACTTCCCCATTCTACAAGTCAGAAATGGATCAACAGATTTCCGCTTTGTATTTAGCATAGACCAGGCCCAGATTATCCCTCCACCCAGCCTCTTTTCTAATAATCATTGTGAAAACTGACTCACTGAAAACAGCAAGCAGGCACTACTGCCACCTAAAGGGTGCTGGTGTTCAGCAGTAGCAGAAGGACTTCTGTTTTCTTTGTACAGTCAGAATTATAACGCAGTTGGTGTATTGTTAGATTGCGCAAGTGTATCTAATATGTTGTGGCTCATCCAATACAAATAGTGTGGTTTTGAATAGTTAACAACAGATATGGTGTGTGTGATATTGACAGTTTTTAAGGCCGTGATGTCACCTTGTGTAAAGTTGACTGTGGATGAAAATCTTTCTGCATTCTATCTGGTTTGAATGGAGCTAATCATCGGTGCAAATTGCAATCAGACGGGCACATCTCCACCTCACGGGTGATGATTGCGTGATTGTGCAGATTAAAAAAAAAAGGGGGGGCATCAACTGTGTGTATCTACAATAAGTGCTTCAATATCTTTAGACAGCACCGTCTCCAACGGGAGGAAAGGGTTAAGCCGCATTCATTTCCCCTCAATATTAATTGTAAGATGTTGCAAATGTGCATTTTATATATTGTTAGTCTTCTGTGTGGAACATGCTATAGAAATGATGTTCCCACATTTTCCGACAATTGCATGTCATTAGTTTGCGTGCACATAAACCGCCTCCAGCTGAAGGCCAGGGGCTCCCTCTAGTGGGCTCACCGTGGGATCTTGAAGAGAGCTTTGACTGGGTGCATGTCAGCCAGCGGTGGGTCTCCATCCGCAAGCTCGATGGCGGTGATGCCCAGAGACCACACGTCACAGCGGGCGTCGTAGGAGTAATCATACTGCTGTTCACAGGCTATCACCTGGTAACATGCAGTGGGGGGAAATGGGTGTTCGATGAGATCGTGATAGTCTATTTAGTCAAAACTCAACAGACACGGTGCAACATACTCTCGGATCCAAAATGCTAACTATTATAAGATACCATTTCTATTGACATTTTCTAGAGAAACGATATTGAAAGTTATGGAATGAGTTTGTGCAATATGTTAGTGAAAAAAATGTGGAATGATATTGGAATATATGGAAATATATTGAACAATAGACAATGGAATGATGTGTAATTTTATTTGGTAAAATTGTGCGGTATGTTGTGAAAAATGTGGATTTTTTTTTTTCCTATTAGCCAAGGCTAAAGGCTAAATGATGCGCCTACTTTCAGTTCAACATAGTTGCTTGGGACCAGATGGCACCACGGCATTTTTACTTTTTTTTTTTTTTTGATATAGCTTAGGTCTGAGCATAAAAACAAATAGTTGAGTTTTTCAGTGAATAATGCAAAGCGAAAAAAAAGAAGCCATCAGGCAAAATTCTCAAATTTCTCTCCTCTACGGTTTGCTGGGAAACTCACCTATTTGCTGTTTTGTGCTCAGGCCAATTGCTTGTCCAATTTAAAAGTTGTGCTTTCGTGCCAATTAACTTTGGATTGAGGGAAGGAGGTTCAAAGAGCTGCTCTGCCGCCATCTTCAGGCATCTTTAGGCAGTAACAAAACTTTGTTGAGGAAGTTCCACATTTTTTTCCCGCTCTAGGTGGTAGGGCATGGCACCAATTTCACATATTTCATATTGCTGACAAAGCTAATCAATGCTTCATTTTTTTTAATGTAGACCTTGTATTGAAATCAATAACAGGGTTGCAAAGAACTCATTATTTTATGACAGCCAAAAATTATCGCAAACTGCCCCTATGAGAGGGCAGAAGTCATGCAGTCATGTAACAATATGAAATTGTGCATGGCAAGCATGCGGTTCAATTTACTCCATTTTGTTCATGCTAAATTAGCAAGCAAGCTTTAAAATAGACATGACGGCACCGTGACGACATGTAGCTGCTTTTCGATATGACATACTCGATGCATTCAACGCTGGTGCTTGTTTAACAACCAAAAGAGCTCCTCCAAAGCCCAAAACCATCCATCATTAAAACATCTTCTTGTTATTATGATGGAAACACCACCCGCATCAGACATGACAAACGGCGCATTTACTGACCAGTTCAGTGAATTTCCCAGCCAATAATTAGATTTGACACGGCCTTACACAGCTGAGTTTAGTCTAATTGCCCCCGAGATGCTTTTCTTACAGCCCTATCACGGCACTTGATTTCTGCCACGGAGAAACTGGCGGGCCGCGGTCTCCCAGCTATTAACCTTGAGACAACCTTAAGAGGTGCTCCCGTGGAGGGGAATACATAATGACACGGGAGGGGGGGAGAGCGGTACAGAAATAGCTCAACCTCTCACTTCTTCGCCTTTGTAACAAATGGCGTCGGACATTTCAGGACAAAAAGGAGCATCTCTGACCTCAGGAGCCATCCAAAACGGGGTCCCGACAGATGTGTTCCTTCGCAACCGTGCGCTGGTCAGTTGTGCCGAAACGCCTGCAAAATACACATCAGAGCGACGTTGATTTAAAAGAGGCGAGACGAGTTAAATAATAAAATGCCGGCGTATGATTTACTGTGGCAGCCTGCCAAGCGGGACAACAAAGGGCTGCGATCATTTCAAATTATGTAGGACAGATTTTTATCAGCGTGAGTCCACTTCATCTCCACGACACCGAGGATAGAAATACGCCTGAGGGATTCCGAGTCATTTACCACAACAGCTTTCATTTTAATATGCAAAATAATGCAATTTAAATGAGCAATAATAGCCTCGGGTTAAGGCTACCGTCCATGAAATCAAACGACGTCATGGTGACAAAGGGGAGCTTTCAGTAAGTATATTTCAATTCTGGATTCATTGACAAACTCACTTCGTTTGGTGCACCACCGTAATCCAGGTTACAAAATGCTTATTTTAAGACATTAGAAATAGCAATTCCTGGATAAATTGAGTGTGAATGCTGGAATGCTGAATGAAACAATTTACACTGGAGGAAGTGGAATAATGCGCAACAAAATGGAATGATATGGAAAGTTATGGAATGAATGGAATGGTGTGGAATGATTTTGGTAAAAAATGTAGATTTGGAATGAGATATTGAAAGGTGTAGAATTGTATTGGTAAAAAAATAATAATAATTCTATTCGGCAAGACTATGGTCTAACTAAATGACGCTCCTCCTTTCAGTTCAAGCCCATTTTAAAAAAATATTAGACACAGTTTAGGCCTGAGCAAAAAACAACGAATAGGTGAGTTTTTCAGCGAATAATAGAAACTCCCCCAACCCCCAAAAAAACAAAAACAACCAAATTGATCAAGCAAATGTGCTTTCTGTAAATAGCGTATGAGTAGAAGATACACACCACTCCGAACTACAAGCACAACAATGAACACAGTGCCAAATGAACAGCACCTCAGCCATGAAGGCGCAACCTCAAAAGATATTTTGACTGTATGCTCCCCGCGAGATTTTTTGCCACGGTATGAGAAGGAATTTCAGAAACACGGTACCAAAGTCAACCAGCTTGACTCCCCCATCAGTCGTCAGGAGGATGTTATTGCCTTTGACATCGCGATGGATAATCCGGTTGTGGTGCAGATGCTGGAGACCCTTTCAAGGTGAGAGGAGAGAAAACGTGGACGTTGTTGTACGGCAAAACAATCGGAGCCGCGTGAGAAGTAAAGACATTGAATCTGGGTTTTCACACTGAAGGCTCAGCATGTTCCCTGCATGTTGAATGCCACCTCCTGGCTAACATGAGCAGCTTACTAGGAGGGCACTGCATAAGATGTATGCTATAATGGGCTCCTGCAGACGTTGGCCTCGCATCAGCAACCCTTTGATGAGCTCCGTGACAGAACCGCCATTGCAGAGCTGCGTAGGAGACAGACAATCGAGTGACATATTACCACTACGCTGTCTATTATCATACATGGATGGAAAAAGCTTGCGTCCTCCACGATTTGTATTGAAATTTCATAACAACATTTAAAAAATGAATGCGTTTGGACATTGATGATACAATGCTCACCTCCAGCACCAGCCAGAGCTGTCCACCTGATACATTTTCCGACTTGTAAAACATGCCGTAAAACTTGACCACATTGGGGTGGTTGGACAGGGACCGCAGGATGTTGTATTCTGCCTCGATCTCTTCATCCACATCCTTTTGGGCAACAACAGAAAACAAAATAGGATGACTGGCGTTGATGCGACCGCTGTATTTGATTAGCCAATGCCGCTTTTCCGCTACGTGGCTCAGGATCTGCTCGACTCATCTTACTTTTCCACTTTTGAATCGTACCACATGGAAAATGACAAAACCACAAATTAGCAACAAGAAGGAGCTCAGGGGTCTCCGGTTTGCACTTTACGGGATGGATGGATGGAAGGTATGCATAAATTTGCGCTGTGGAGTTAGCAGTCGTGGTAGTTGTAGTAGTGTTTGCGGTCGTAGAAGTAGTGGTAGCAGTAACAGTAGTAGCAGTGGTGTTAGCATCAGTAGAGGTGACAGTGACAGCGGAGGTCAAGATAGCGGTAAAAGCCGTAGTGGCTATAGCAATAGAGGTAGTAGCAGCAGTAGTGGTTTTGGTAGTATTATTAGTGGTAGTAGCAGCAGCGGTCGTAGTTGTAGCACCGATAGCAGCAGTAGCTGTAGCAGTAGGAGGGGAAATGGTAGTGGTAGAAGTAGATGTAGCAGTACAAGTGGTAGCAAAGGTAGCGGTACAAGTGGTAGTGGCTGGAGCAGGAGAGATGGTAGTAGCAGGTCCGGTCGGAGGTATTGGGAGTAGTATTAGCAGCGGTAGCAGTAATGGTAGTAGTAGTAACAGCTTTAGTGGTTACAGTGGGAGTGGGTGTAGTAGTAGCAGCAGTAGTTGTAGTATTAGTAGCAGAAGCAGTCATAGAAATACTGGTATTGGTCGTGGTCGTAGCAGTAGTAGTTGTGAAAGTAACAGTTGTGGTGTCATTATCGTTATTATGATTTGGTCTTGTAGTGGCTCAAGGTTCAGGTAGCGAGCATTACGGCTCACTTCTTTTCTGGGTACTCTTGATTTTGTGAGAAATATTACAAATGACTGGTGTAAAATTAATAAAATTAAAATTACTTAAACCACTTCTTGCGGGTACTTTTCCGTGAAAGTCAAAGTCAGAAGGATGGAAGGGCAAAAGAACGCCTCTCTGGATGTCCGTGCGATCATGTCAGGCAGTGGAATGAGACAGGAGACTGCAGCATCCCAATGGCCATCAAGGGCGGAATCATGGTGGAAAGGTGATTGCTTCATCCACTCGGTCGAACAGCTCAAGTCTAAGCTAGACGCCACCGAGTCATGATCACACAAATAAATGAGCAGATTTATAAAAGAATATATGGCTAAAGGAGGAGCTACCACTTTCAGGAAAAGTTGAATTAGAACATAAAATGACATGAATACAATTAAAAATGGGAGATGGCAATGTACAGCAAGAGAGGAGGGGGTGGGGGGTGGGCGGGGGCACGACTGCACAGAGTCCAGCCAACTTACTCTGTTGGTGTGTCTTGTATGCTGCAATAAGGCAGTTTCAAAAGTTTCAGCGTGAGCAGAGTCTTGTCAAAATTCACAACTCACAAAATGTTCAGGTGTCATTTCAGGATGAACCGAAAAAAGCACTCTCAGTTTTCCAGAGTCAACTTCATTTGACCTTCTCGAAACTTGTCAATGCGCACGTTCAATCAGTGTGTAATTTTATGGTATTTAAAATTGGATTGCAACAGGCAAGGTCAAATACAAAATGTACACTGCAGGTGTACATGAAAAATATATGTCACCTAACTTAAGAGATTGAAAATCTTCATTCATACACCGTATGACTTACATTGACGGGATCCAGCACTTTGACTGCTGCCTGACTTCCATCCTTCTTACTGGTCACCCGGTAGACTTTGCCATACGTGCCTTTACCGATGGTCTTCACAATGTCCCAGTGATCAGATGGATCGCCAAGGTTCTCCAGGCCAATCATGCTGGGCTTGTAGGGATATACGCCATACAATGAGCGCCTGGGGGACAGATGACACTTGCAGTAGAATGGCTGAGTGAAAGTCTCATTTTGAAATCACATAGAAAATAACTAAAAGTAATAAAACATTTTCAGTGACAAAATGAAAACGAATATGCTTTGAAGAAAATGAAAAAGTAACAAACTGCATCTTACATTCATAAAACTCTTTTCATCGCGTAAATATCCTTTGTTTTTGTTTTTGTCTGTGTCAATATCATACATGAGATTTCAGTCGGAGAATTATAGTTTTCTCGACTTCATTACAGTACATCCAGTGATTTAAAAATATATATATATATATATATTGCGGTCAAAAAATACGCCATTGAAAAAAACAAAACAAACTAAAACTAAAACTAAAACAAATCATTTAAAATATGACTACTTCAAAAACTACCAAACCTGCTCAAAAAACAAATGAAAACAAACAATGCAAAATGTAAAAATCAAAATGAAAGAAAAAAAAAAAAGAACTAAAATTAAAAAAAATAAATGAATACAAATCGTCAACCGTGAGTATGCAAGTCACTTTTCATATGTGGGGGGGGAAATGCAAGGTCACAGTTCATAGAAAAACTTCAGTTCCGGAAAGAATTACAGACTCGAAAGACTTTGCAGTTGCAGCACGACATAAAACAAAAGAGAAGCCGGCGATGAAAGCAATAAAGTATTTGCAGAGGGACATGCCGGGGCTACAAAGAGCAGGACAGAACATTTATTCCCGCAAGGCCTTCACTGACAAACAACAACCCTCTGCCTGGCACGAAATCAGCAATGCTAAAAAGGATGACAACCGGGTGTCACTGTACTTACATGGCAAATGTTACTTTCTTCTGACTCATTGGCGCTGCCAGCAATTACATCACAAGTTTTGTGATCACAAATACTAAAGACAGCCAACAAGAGCAACAAGCGATGTTTGACTGAGGCGAGCTTAAGCGCTGTCCACTGGGATGCGTCACTGACTCCCCTCCTCCCGTCCCCTCCCCACCCCACAGGAGTGCAATCTCCTCAAGATGAATTGGATTGGACGGCATTAGCTTGGCATGCGGAGGTTTGAATGAGCGGCAAACTTTCACTGCACACGCTCTGAAAGAAGTTTCCCTGTCTATTAAATCAGTGGTCCACAAGCACTGGCTATTTATGATCGGGACACAAGAGACGGAAATAAAAAAATGTGTTACAGTTCAGAGTCTGAAAGACCACAAGGCTTCGCTTCAGTTAAGTCAGTGTAGTTTAATGCTGACCAAGAATGCAAAACGGAATAGTTAGATATAACAATACTCATGCATATATTCTTTATCCTCTATGAAGAACACCAACGGCGTATTGTGGAGTTTGGACCGCCTCCGTGTATATCCATACGTCTGTATTACACTGCCCCCAGGAGGCCAAGGTGCACACACACCAGAAGGAGCAACACAATGTCAGGAGAACTACAGCAAAAAAAAAAAAATGTTCGTCTTTACATTCTATTTACTTTTGTCATGACTTTGTTTTTTACGTGTCGCTCCCTATATCAGTCAATGAATCAATCAATCGTTGACGCAGACGTGCAGCCTTGATAACCACTCTTACAATATGGCCTGCTGGGGTTAAAAATTCGAATAGCTCTCAAACCTCATTTTTTACAGAATGCATTCGGGCCAATTTAGCAGTTTGATATTAGCTCTTGTATAATTGGCAAATTTTTCCAAAATTATCATTTTTTATGCCACTCTGTGAAAATCTTGCTTTATAAGAAACAGGTGCATGACGCCCAAAAATATATAAAACGTTAGGGAACATTGGCAGCGAGGATTTATGGCCAACAGCCATGTAAAAAGCACCAGCATGAATCACACACTTGCGGTGACGAGTGTGTGACCAATGATGCCAAGTCTGAAGTACCAAAGAGGCTTTGAACGTCCTCAAATGATGTGATTAATCGGGGAAACGACATTGTCACGTTGCGATATTCCGTACGGGAATCTACAGTCCCAACAGACATGATTGAAAGCGATGTCTGTGTGGACCATCTGCCAGAGGCGGCGTGACCCTGACGGCTTGATATGAACAGTTATCAACCCTCAGGAGGCTCTCACACAAATGCAGTGAGGACACATTTATGAACGACGGGGCACTCGGGGTGAGTAATGCCGATATTACATGTAGATACACCACGGGGCTCATTTCAGAGCAGCAACAAATATCCTTCGTGCTGTCCTTCAATGAGCAGCAATTCGCATACTGATGAGGCCCGCATTTAAATAATTGCCTGCTAATCCTGCTTCATCTCAAGTTATCCGTCAATGCCTTAAGAAAAAAAAAATTAATAAAAAAAGTTACCGATAATCGCCTACCTTAAAACGCTTCCTGAATAATGCTCATCATTAATCTGCAGCAAGTCAACAAAAGGCGCTTTTTTCACTTCAAGGATGGGGAATTACTCAAGTTTTTAGTTTGAAACAATTACTCATGAAAATGCTCACAAAAGCTCACGGGTAATTAAAAACACATCCAAGTCGTAAATACCTGCTTCTGTGAAAGTGTCCCTCTCCAAAATGATGCGGGCTGATTCATACTAAACTGAGGATGAATAATTCACCATCAATTTGTGACCTGATCTGCAGCGGAGTTAAAATATTCAAGTGGCAGGTGTATGCTCTCATAATGGCCGCTGATATGATGCATCTCGGGTTGCCCGCAGGTAACCAGGAAGTCAGCAGTAGTTGCCAGGTCACATGACTCGCCCTGATCTGACAACCCTGTGTAAGGTTAAGTCCACCTTGTGTTGGCCATTTCATCAGACAGGTTTGAATGTATTGCTCATGTGAATTATTTCAGAGAGGTTTCGGTTGAGTAAAAGATTAATAAAATCTGCTAATGTTGTATTTAATACCAATACAAAAGCTTATGGAGGCAAATAGAGGCAAAATATCAGAAACAAGCAGCGTCCCTTGGGATCGTCCATGGGCGTGGCTGCTTTAGAGCGCCTCCGTGCTCGCCCCGAGTTCACGTATACACAACAAAACTAAAATTAATACTTAAATAAAATGAAGCATTTTTAAACATTTTAAAACTAATGAAAACCACCAAAAACTGCTCTAAGTATTAACTCAATTTAAAAACAAAACAAAAAAAAAACATCAAGATGAAGTATAATGAAAATTCCAAACTGTTATAAGCCTGGAAGCCTGGTATACACCAACATTGACAACCATTTAACTTGAGCAGTGGTTGGACTTTTTTTTTTTCCGCGGTAGTCAAGAGAAACTGTTTGTTGAGAGGTAAAAGTCAGATGTAGTTGATTGGGAACAGGACTCCGGTGACCCCCACCTGGTCAAGCTCAAGTTACCCTTCATTGTTTACCTCCCTGCAAGAGCACAATACAGCACCCGCAGTGTTTCAGTTCAGTCAATATTTGTGGGGATAAAAATTACATTGTTAAAACAAATGGCTGTGTTGAATTTAGTGGTGAGCATTTTGAGTATTGTTTTTTTTTTTAATTATAATTAAACACAGTTTGCTTTAATTAGTTTTTGGGGTGGGTTTGTTCATTGAAGCTTTCATTCATTTGTCTTATTTTTTAATTGGCATTTGGAGTATTTATTCAGTGAAAGATAAAAATGTATGGCCGAAAAGTAATACAGAAATAAATACATATAAAATAAGCCCTAAAGCCTCATATGAAATGAAAACATGAGAATGAAGGAAATTTTTGCTGTACTTAACTTTCATAGACAAAATGCATTCTCAGTAAGCCAGCTTTAAAAAAATAAATCTTTATATTGTGAACAAACATTAATTTTAGTTATTTCATTTTCATTCAAAACAATAACCTTGCAC
This sequence comes from Hippocampus kuda, assembly GCA_901007745.1. Classification (NCBI taxonomy): domain Eukaryota; kingdom Metazoa; phylum Chordata; class Actinopteri; order Syngnathiformes; family Syngnathidae; genus Hippocampus; species Hippocampus kuda. The sequence goes on along the minus strand of CAAKHF010019336.1, from coordinate 11,094 downwards.
AACTCTCTACTCGGACCATACTGACAGGTGTACCTAATGATGTGGCCGGTGAGTGCACATGATTGCCAGGTTCAGTTTGAGTAATCTAATTTTCTGCATCCAGCCATCACTCTTGCTCACTCTCTCCGTTTAAAGCCTTGCGGGAACAGCACATTGTCAACTGGCTAGTAAGTCTGTGGCGAAAGTAAAAAAAAAAAAAAATCCTGTGAACTATCTAATCCTCTCTAAGGGGATATGAAGAGGCTTTGTGGTAAACCTTCGCAGCCACGAGCAGAGCTGCAGCAACTTGCCCTTGTCACCCTGGACGACCGAGACTCACTTGAGCATGAGGGAACACTTTTTCTTAATACAGTGTACACTGAAGGATCCATCAGTGCACTAAAATAAGCAGCCGAGCATGATGAGTGACATGTACTCACTTTGATGTTGAGCAACTTGAAACGATGTAGTCGTGCTAATGGCATGTAAGTGTTTTTAAGAAAATAGGAGGACACAATATTTTGAATACTGTCCACCAACCTAAAACATATCCATGACAGAATCCATCCATCCACTATATGCTAATAATTCTTAGGCACAGCCATCACTTGTTTGCCAACAACTGGCCTAAGACAAGCAAAGAAGAGCAGCGCAAAGGGATCTTGGGCAGAATGTATCAACTCTTCTCACTTTCACACTTCTTTTGGACTTTTAATTGATTGTACATTCTAAAAAGTAAAACTCATAACCAGTAAACGTAGTGTTGTGGTAACCCTCCATCATGCTACCTACGATGCAGCTGTGGCTAATGTCGGCTTATTTTTGGCGCTAATGCTAGCTTAGCACTGCTAGCGCTGCTGTTTTGTGGTGCTATTTATTCTGATGACTCAACAAATTCAACTTCTACCATAATCAATACCCAAACAAAATATATTCTTTTGTATTTTTACATCGTGTGAACTACAAAGGCGTTACTATGCTATGTACAAAGTTTTAAATTCTTACCCTTTGTGGTTTGCTGCCTCACGTCCATCTCCGAGCTCTACAAAACAAAACAACAAAAAAAAGGACTCAGATGCATTATTTTTATGAACTACCTGTTTCTTGTTCATATATAAAAACTTCAGTCTTACCATCCATTGCAACATATCCAAACTGATTTGTCCCTTCAGCCAGTCAGGGAGTTAGTTTAATAATTAATAATGAGCTTATGGACACCTGAGCAGAGCGCTGAACCCACACGGGGAAAGACACGAGTCCATTCACCTGCGCAGGAAGCTAAATCAGAGGTGGAAAGGCTCAAATGAATCGCTAACCTGACCCGTTTTTAGCAAGGTAACATTTCTTCTCCTCTGGCTGGGTTTTGCTCCAGTTGGTTGAAATCACAAGTTTAGCGCGACTCTTGTTTGTTCCATACAAGGCCTCTGTTGTTTATTAAAGCTCAACCCAATTATCCAGAAAATACACAAGTCACATGGTAGAGGAATGCGCTTGCTGGTACTAGGTCACACATAGGCCAACAATGGAATTGATTACTCATTGTGGCCAATTTTAGGTGATGCGTAATAACGGAGTGAAAATGAAAAGTAGTAATTATTTGCGGATGGACTGCGTACATGTTAGTCTACAGTTACTCAAAGTAGTTTTAATTAAAGGTTTACGCAGTCCGTCAGGCAACTACATTATGATTTAACACTATGGATATGTCAACCATTTCAAATACAGAGCACATTGGACAAGATAAAAATTTGATCAGAGTATTTCAATGTCCAAACATCTTACGACCACTCGGGAACTGGAAATGAAAATTTAAATAATAATACCCACCTTATGTTGACCAAAAGCAAAACCTAAAACAAAATAACACCAATAAAACATGTTTCTGCTTCAAGAAAATTTTACGGCAACACAAACTGAAACCAAAGGACATAGAGCAGTGTGCTTATAGTTTATTCACATATATTACATGTTGCATTAAATGTCCAAGTCATACTTTCTGGCCAAAATCAGAAAGCTTGATTTTGCACCTACAGTAATGTACTGTATTCTCTCTTCAATCACACAGGAGAACACACACAAGAGCTTTCAATCACAATTTACACTCATTGACTATTTGCTTGCGGTCATTTACAAAGTGGGTACTGCAAACGTGATGACAAAGAGAAACTTAGTAAACATAAAAGCAGCATGCATGAATTCTGCTAGTTTTTTCTTTTAATTGAAGTGTCAACTTAGACCCCTCAAAAAAAAAAAAAAAAAAATTGAAAACAGCAGCCCAGTGATACCAGCGCTTACTTTATCTTCACTCTGATCAAAACATCGCACAGGCACAACTGGATGAACTTAACTCTGCTTTCCAGAAAATAAGTCAATTGAAAAGAGTGAATTAGCAGACACTTAAAAGAATAGCGGCTCAAAAAAAATGTCATGCACAGTGTAAAGCGGTTATTTGAAGAAAAAAAAAAAAAGTCCAAATGTAACGTTGGAATGCAACTACAAATCACAGCCAAATGACAAATGAGTCCAGGATAGTCGTCACCGTCACAGAACTGTCGTCACCACCTTGACAGTCGTCGGCCTCAAGAAAGCTTTTCAGATTGAGTTTGAACATTTCTTGAAAAGCAACTTCATTTCCATTGAGGTGGAATGGAATGAACAGAGAGCCAGGAAAGGACTCTTGATTGCTCTAAGATGCAGCCAATTCATTTGTCTTTCTTTTTTTTTTTTTTTTTGTGGGGGGTGCAGACCTTAATCGTCTTTCACGGGTTGACCTCTGTGTAGGGCTGAATAATGCCTTTATTTTAGCGTAAGTTAACCGTTGAGACCAAACTATGTATGTATCATAAATCTGGTCATTTGTTGTAATGTGATTTTATTTCTTGTGTTTGTTTGAAAATACTTGGGAAGAGGACCACAAAAAAAAAAACATCATATTAAAGAGCAATTACAATATTGAGAGGCAAAGAAAATAAATAAAGCGCTTAGATTATTTTGTTGGCGCACATAAGCTTATTCTCCACAGGTTTAAAAAAAAAAAAAAAAGCAGAGCTCAGGCAGGACGTGATGAACTTTGAGTGAGTGGAATAACGTGACCGTGCGCGTCCTTTGACAAAGCGAGTCTGAGCCGACGTTCCAAGCGTTCTAAGCGAAAGCTCGATGCACAACCTTCACAAAGTTAAAATGACTTGATCAATGAGCAGCAGCATTTTTTTAAATATCTAAAACTTATTTTCAACAGCAAAAAAAAAAAAATTCCTGAGGATGGATTGCAACTAGACCCATAAAAAGAGCCTTTTTGCTCTTTTGCCAAAAAAAAAAAAAACGCCATAGTGTGTTGATTTCATGTAATAATAATGCGTCTCCACTCATCAGGAGCTTGAAACTCAAAACCAGAGTTCGCTCGTGAGTGTCTCCGGAAAGGAACGAAGCAAACTGACGTCATCAACTTGCGCCGCCTATTTGGTGCTCGTATCTTCACATAATATGAAACAAAACTCTAACCACCACAACGACAATGTAACGTATCCGACTGTTTGTTTTATGCTTTTTCTCAACCTTTCACTTTATGCACAGTAAGAATTTAAAGTTTCTCGTCAAAACTTCCTCTTTGTCCTCCGACGCCTCGTCTCTGTTTTGGCTGAAGCTAAAGCTAAAGCATTTAGCTTCAGGTTGGCGACTAACTTTAAAAGTCCACGAAATAACTTACTAGCGCATGCATACAGAGGTGTGATTCCTAAAAGATATGTAAATATATATAGAATAACCGAAATTACGCAGTCCTTTTAGTTTGACTAAAGTCCTCCGTGATTTTACCGGTGGTTTTATATTAGCAGGCGCTATGACGGGTTTATTGCATGTTTGCAAATTGTCAAATTACCTCCCTTGAATGCTGACAATGGTTTGAGTTTTTTGGGGGGAGGGGGGGGGTAAAAATGTGAGTTACCGTAAATTTCAGTTTAGTATCCAGCTTTCACTTTCCCCAAATGTGTCACGCTTAACAAAGTGCAATACTTTTACCTGATCGGATTCAGTTAATTGTCAGTGGTCATTTCATTTTGCTGGACCACAGAAAGGTAAAGATTTCGCTGGTAATTGTCAGGATATTGTTATGTACTTTCTACTGTCTTCATTATTATTTTATTGTTGTATATATGATATTTGCTCCATGTACAGCACTTTGTATACAGTGGTGGCTGTTTTAAAGTGCTCTATAAATATAGTTGAATTGAGAGAGTTGAGTAAATAAATTATATTACACAGAAAGTAGTCCTTAAAAATGCATTGCACGCTGTATGTGAAGTTACTCTCCTCTCATAGCCGGTTGCTCACATTTGGAACTTTTTTTTTTTTCTTTAGGAGTCAAGGGTGAAGTAATCCTGATCCAAAGTATAGTACATAACTTTCACTGAGCCACAATCAACACCACCAGGTGCTCGACTGTCTCGACCATTAACATTGGCTGGGAAAAGCCAGAGCACAAACACTATTCCTGATTTGAGGCCAGTTTAAAAGAGAGGAGGCAACAACAAAAGAAGAACAAAAAGTACATACCACATGGATAATAAGAGCAATAGGGAAGAGGTAATCACAGTTTGAAGAGCCTGGGATGGGGTTAAATTACCAAAGGAGTACGTCATGGTTTACAACAACTCTGCTTCCCCAATGAAAACATCTCTTAAACTTAATATAACAGAGGCAGCACCTCCTGAGCAAGCAGCACCTCCTCCAGTGCTGCCTCTTACAGATACTTCTAACCAGTCACTCCTTGACTCAGATGTTTCCTCCATTTCCAATGTCTCCCAGCCCACTATTCAGACTCTTGCAGAAGCTGGGTCACCAGTTATAACCCCTAAAATTGCACCTAAGGTTAACTCAGGGCCCACATCGGACTGGTCCTCTCCGCAGTCAACAACCGCCATTCAAGGTACAGTCAATGGCCGCACATCAGGCAGAAAGAGGACACCCAAGACCTGTGACTGTTGCGGCCCCATCAGAAGGGGACAAGATGTCAGAACCTCAGGAAGAGGGAGGAGAAGGGGGCGAGGCAGAGGAAGGGGCACCGGAAGGAACAGCCACGGTACCCCACAACAGAAAAGTGATGACAAGCTCATGAGAATTACTGACTTTGACCTGACAGGGGATGAGTTCACTGAAGCTGAGGATGAAAATGACATGCATGACGGTATGAACATATTAAATACCCAGTCAGAGCCACCTGCTCCTTCACGTGTCTGTTTCTCTCTGCTGGATGGGTACGTCTTGGATAATGGCCAGATGAGTTTCCCAGAAATCATCAGGCCAGCTACGTTGGCTTCAAAAGGGGAGGCGATCATTGGAATTAAACCAGGAGTTGAAAATGACGTAATTGACGATTCAAAAAATGCCCCGACTCTGTCAGAGTTGGTTTGTCATCAGGAGCATATGAACTGTATTTCAGATGCATCACAGATTGGAAATGGAGATTCACTCAGTTTGTCCGAAGCAGAAACTGAAGCGGAGACACTTGAGGACAAAAGCAGTGTTGGTCAACAAGGAAATGGAACACTTTGCTCATCCGGAGTGTCAGCTTCTCCTTCAAGGCCAGGAAGTCCTCAGAACCATGACGCAGAGATGCATGGAGCAGTGGATTCTGACAGAACCGACTCGTCATCTCGTTGTCTCTCACCGACTCTGTCCATTGAAAACGGCACCTCACCTGCAGACCACAGTCCCAGATCCACACCCATGGAAATGGACAGTGCAAATCAAACAATGGTTTCTTCTTCACAACATTATCCTGTTACGGTATGCGGCACGCAGCTCTGCTGCCCCCTGACAGACCACTGTTTGTACTGTAACCCCGGAACTTGGGAGAACGTGGCAAATCCTATTAAGAATATGTCAGAAGAAAGAGATGGACAAGACATGGATGGCATTGTGGAAAGTGATGATATCCGGGAGAGACTTATTCATCTGGTCCATGGTAAGATTTGTGTTTTGGAACATACACTGTAGTCTTCACGTTCAGGTATATCCGAATCCATTCATCATCACAGTTTTTAACAATAGAAATCCCTGATATCACGGGTGTCAAACTCGAGGCGCGATAATAGATCTGGCCCGCAAAAGCAAACAATGTGCGTCAACTGCCAACTGCCTTGCTGAAGTCTGTCCCGAAATGTCAAATGGTCATGTGTGATAAATAACGTTGAGATTTTGCACTTATTTTGTTACCCCATTGACAGTCACTTGAACAACAATTGAACAAACAACGAACAAATGGTTGACTCATTTCAAAACGAGTAGTCCATTTTTTGTGTACACGTAACAATACGATGTGATTAAGAGACATTTATTCGATTTCACTGTCGTCACGGCTCTCCAAGGGAAGACGTTAACTCCATAGTGGCCCATGACAAAAATGAGTTCGACCCCCCTACCTCACATAAAGTAACAAGAACATGGATGGTTTCTCCTCTTATTCTTAAAACGGTGTTTTATTTTATATAGTGAATAATGATAAACACAGTGATAGTCCTAAAATCATGAATATGTACTGTGAACCACCAGAAATACTGAAGTGTAATTGACCTTTTTAATGCAGTGTTGTTCTTGTTGTCTTTAATGTTGAAACAATGCTGTCAACCTTTTAGACTTTTTGGAGAGCTTCTACATAAAGTATGGCAGTTTCATTCCCCTCAGTGAGACAGATGTCCTGGAATATCTGAAGATGAATAGCAGCTGCGACAACTTCAGTAAACTGTTAGTGCATGTACACACAGCATTTTTATGTTAGATGTGTTTAATGCAGTCATACATTGTGCTCACCATATGAACATTTATATTTTAGGGGACTAAACATCCAACGGGAAATGGCGCAGTATAAGGCAGCACTAGCCTCTGCACCTGTAGCTGGCTTCATGGTCATCTATAACAAACATACGTTGAGCCTGGAAGATCTTGGCACGCTGGAGGACCAGAATTGGATAAATGACCAGGTAGGAGAATGTTAAAATCTACATTGAGATGTAGGGGTGGGTCAAACAAATCGATTCGTCAGTGTATTGCAATACTTGCCCTCGCAATTCATTACCGATTAAACAAATCCTCCTAATCCTGAATTGGGTCAAATCGAATGGCTGTTAGTCGGGCGATACACCATACGAACACAAAAACATGTTAGAGGTCGCTGTCCTCAAAATGTCCACACAGTGGAAGATAGGGCTGGTTTTGTTTAAAAAAACAAACAAACAAACCAATTAATCAAATAGATTTTCCTTTTCGTAGCCCGATATTGCTTCATTGAACAATAAATAGATCCTTTTAATACATATTCTTTCCATAAATTCATGTGACTTGTGTCACACAAAATCTTGTCACTACGCGAGAGTAATATATTAAAACAACATGGCAGAAGAACTGTAATCAGTGCCAACAATCAATCAATTATATCAAGCTGGTAGCCCATTGCATTGATCACGACACAAGAAATACAGTAAGCATTCTCTAGTACTGACTCATGTTTGTGCTGCCCAATCTGTCCTTATAACAGAAATTCCTTATTTAGGATATGAGAATGGTCCATGTCCTTTATGAACCTGCAAGTATGTTGAAAAAATGTATGTGTGACAACACAAGCAATAAAATGCAAAAATATACTGTCCAAAAACTGTTTATATAACAAAAACAGCAGTACAGAATACAGTACAGGTGTAGAGTATTAAAAAACCCCACAACACAGTACAGTACGTACAGTGTTGATTTTTTCCCGTCTTGGGAAAATATGAGTCTTCAGTATTTTGGGTTGTTTTATTTTGTTTTGTTGGGTTCTTCTTCGTTTTCGATGCTATGATCTACAGGACGTCAGTGAATAAAGTTAAAATCGTTCGCAATTACAGTAAAACGCAAGCCAACAAAAAGTTACTTACATCTCGTCATTTCGAATCTGATGATAGGAAAGGGCGAAGTGAACACGTTTCTTCCATCGTGTCTCCAGTTGTCAAGTGGGCGTTGCTTTTTAAGCTAGTGCCGCGATCTACAGGACGTAAGTAAATAAAGTTAAAATCGTTTGCAATTACAGTGTAAAACGCACGCCAACAAAAAGTCACTTACACGTCGTCGTTTCGAATCTGATGATAGATAACGGCGAAGTGAACATGTGTCTTCCGTCGCGTCTTCCGTTGCATCGGGTAGGTGCTGTGTGTATTTAAGCTCCCGCGGCTTTCTGTCTCCATCCGGGTTACGGATAGTGGAATTTCCGCTTACGTAAGTTCCGGTAAATGTAATATCGTAGTCAAAATGTTAATGCATAGGTTTTTATTCTGGTGAAGGAAATTCCTTTTCATAGAATTCCGGGGATGGGAATATTTACTGTAGTTCTGTTGTAAAAAGATTGGTGACCTCTGATTTAGGGTGTTCCATTAACTTGCTATGCATGTTTTTGGAATGTGGGAGGAAACCGGAGTACCCGGAGAAAACCCGCGCAGGCACAAAGAGAACATGCAAACTCTACACGGGAAGGCCGGAGCCGGAATCGAACGAACCCTGCACCTCTGCATTTTGAGGCAGATGTGCTAACCAGTTGACCGCCGTGCCGCCCACTATACTTATTTATGTAGTGTAAATGTTGTCAGCACACCAGCACGGGTCCATCACATGCAGTCACTGTCCTTAGGTCACATTTCCCCGGACTCCATGGCACTCTTACCTGTGAGAGATTTTGTCAGTGCAACCCATCTGACTTGTGAACGATGTGCTGGTCATAGGCATGTTGATTTGCATTTTGGGTTTGCAAGTTATCATGTATTTTATTTATTTTGTATGGAGGACGGTGTTAAAATTTTATATTATAAAATGTTAAAATAGATACAGTGGATATCAACCAGGCTTGTTGTAAAATGTCAGTTTTGTTGTAGTGTGCGAGGAGGACTTTTCTCGTGCCTTTAATATGAATTATAACCAGTGCAAATGAATAGAAATAAATGAAAATGGTATAAACACGAGGAGTTAAAATAGAAATGTAAACTACTGTCATGTCATGACCTCTTGATGTAGATGTGGCTGTTTGCCCTCCACACAAGTCACATTTTAGAGATGATACAAGATGGTGGCAAAGCCTACTTATGAAGAAATTAAACTCCTCAACCCACTCAAACATACCTAATTGACACCAGGATACCGCATTCAACACCAGACAGTAGGTTTAAAAAAAATCTGTTAATAGGGAGATTTATGAATACCGAACAATGAATTTACAGGGATTATTGTACTATGTAAAGTCAGTTATCTCAATTTTAACACTGCTGCTTTTATGTGTCATTTTGTTCAGATTATTAATACGTATGGAGACCTGATTATGGAAGCAACCGAGCACAGTGTAAGTGATGTTTGTAAATGTTAAGTCAGAAATTGGAATAGTTATTTCTTTCAAATTAATGGTACTGTATTTAATTTGTCCTTCTAGGTTCATTTTTTCAATAGTTTCTTCCACAAGCAGTTGGATGCCAAGGGGTATGATGGTGTAAAGAGATGGACCAAAAAAGTAAGGACACTCATGCATTCATGGGAGGGAGGAAGAGAGGAAGAGAGGGAGAGAGCTACTCCTGGGACATAGAGTGCTGTTCAAAATAATAGCAGTGCAATGTGACGAACCAGAATATCCTTGGTTTTTAGTGAATTTTTTTATTGTTACATGCCAGACAAGTTACCAGTAGGTGCAGTAGATTCTCAGAAAACAAACAAAACCCAGCATTCATAATCGGCACGCCCCGAAGGCTGTGCAATTGGGCAAATAGTTCAAAGGGGTTTATTCAAGAAAATAGCAGTGTTGCAACCAATCTCTGAGTTCATCAATTTTGGGGAAGAAAAAAAACAAAAACAGGGGTGAATCAGGTGCCAGCACAGGTTGAACATGCATTTGAGGAAAATGGGTTGTTCAAGACACTGCTCCGAAGAACGGCGTTCTTTGATTAAAAAGTTGATTGGAGAGGGAAGAACCTATAAAAAAGTGCAAAAAATTGTTGGCTGTTCAGCTAAAATCATCTCCAATGCCTTAAAATGGGTAGAAAAACCAGAGACACATGGAAGAAAACGGAAGACAACTATGAAAATGGACCGGAGAATAACCAGAATGGCAAAGGCTCAGCCAATGATCAGCTCTAGGATGATCAAACACAGTCTGCAGTTACCTGTAAGTGCTGTGACAGTTAGAAGAAGTCTGTGTGAAGCAAATGCATTTTCAAGAATCCCACGCAAAGTCCCTCTGTTACAAAAAAGGCATGTGCAGAAGAGGTTACAATTCACCAAAGAACACATCAACTGGCCAAAAGAAAAATGGAGGAACATTTTGTGGACTGATGAAAGTAAAATTGTCCTTTTTGGGTCCAGGGGCCACAGACCGTGTGTGAGACGACCCTCATACTCTGAATTCAAACCTCAGTACACATTGAAGACAGTGAAGCATGGTGGTGCAAGTATTATGGTCTGGGCATGTTTCTCCTACTCTGGTTTTGGGCCCACTTATCGCATACCAGGGATCATGGATCAGTTTGTGTATGTCAACATCCTTGAAGAGGTTATGTTGCCTTATGCTGAAGAGGACATGCCCTTGAAATGGGTGCTTCAACAAGACAATGACCCCAAACACACCAGGAGATGAGCAAAGTCTTGGTTCCAAACCAATAAAATTAATGTGATGGAGTGGCCAGCCCAATCCCCAGATCTCAATCCAATCGACAACTTGTGGGGTGATATCAAAAATGCTGTTTGTGAAGCAAAACCAAGAAATGTAAATGAATTGTGGAATGTTGTTAAGCAATCATGGAGTGAAATAACAACTGAAAGGTGCCACAAGTTGGTTGACTCTATGCCACACAGATGTGAAGCAGTTATAAAAAACTGTGGTCATGCAACTAAATATTAGGATTGCTAAATCCTACCTTTTTTTTTTGGAAATACAAAATCATTTTGAGTTTGTACAGTCAACAGCAGACTGCTATTTTTTTGAACACACCCCTTTGAACTATTTGCCCAATTGCACAGCCTTCGGAGCGTGCCTATTATGAATGCTGGGTCTTGTTTGTTTTCTGAGAATCTACTGCACCTACTGGTAACTTGTCTGGCATGTAACAATAAAAA
>CAAKHF010019331.1:2500-11624 GCA_901007745.1 Hippocampus kuda | reverse complement strand
AAAAACGGCACAAAGGAGAGTGACAAATTGGCATCAAGTCCCTTGAAAATGAAGCAGAATCAGGAATGGGAGTCAGCAGCGCAGAGGCATCTTCATTCGAATCAATCCCAAATTGTTCACCTTGATAGATACACATCTCATGCACATGCCAGAATCTTTCATTCATTCATCTTCCGAACCGCTTCATCCTCACTAAGGTCGCGGGGGGTGCTGGAGCCTATCCCAGCTGTCTTCGGGCAGTAGGCGGGGGACACCCTGAATTGGTTGCCAGCCAATCGCAGGGCACACAGAGACAAACAACCATGCACGCTCACACTCACACCTAGGGACAATTTAGAGTGTTCAATCCGCCTGCGATGCATGTTTTAGGAATGTGGGAGGAAACCGGAGCTGCCATAATCTTGACATTTAGATTTATCCATCATTCAGTGACAAATTAGGGGCGAAAATCCCTAAAATGTTACCACAAGTGAAAATAAATTATTGTGTCCATAACACGATACAATCCTCCATCAATTTTCTTCCTGTTTATCCTCATTGGGGTTGTGGGTGTGCTGGATCCTAGCCCAACTAGCTTCGAGCAAGAGGCGGGGTAAACACTTGACTGGATGCCAGCTACCATGGGCCAGTTACCATTTTGATGGTATAGGATTTTAAAAGTCATGTTTTTTTTTTTAAGTGCCTACACTTGCCTTAACCAGGAAGTTGTCCCCCCGCTACCACAGTCTTTAATGAACCTAACATGAATGGTTATGGAATTTGGGCGGAAACTGGAGAACATGGAAACTGACACAAGCACAAGGACATGCAAACTCCACAAGCAACGGCTGGAGCCTAGTTACGAACCCACCAACTCTGAACTGTGAAGAGATCGATCTAATCAGTCGGCCACCAAGCCGCCCACAGCGCTAAACAGACTAGCACAAAAACATTTTGGGATCACCCCAGAAGGTCACCGAAATTCATCAGAACATCATGAAACACGACCACACCATTATAAACGCTCATCATGACACAAATAGCAAGAAAGTCAATAAATTGCTACACCCAAAAAATGAATACTGTCGTGATCATAATCACAGAGGGTTGCATTCGTGTTTGTCCATCCATCTGGCAGACAACTTCCTAGTTCACCCAAAAAAATGCGAGATGGAATGGATGCAGGAGCTTTAAGAACAGAACTGGAAAGATTAACCGGCGCCAGAAGACAGAATGAGACTGAGTTAGGAATAACGGCAAAAAAGGCTAAGCAGATGGTGATAATTTTAGCAACTGACAAAAAAAGACTTCTGCAAGTATAAGCAAGACTGGAAAAACCCTTCCCAAAGAGAACAGAATCTAGGACAAGAAGACAGACAACGGAGACTGCACATTACTATATTAACTCTCAATAGGTGAAGGGGGCAGTTAAATCCTGGAACAAAGGAATATTAGAACAACACTTTAGTAGAACTGATTCACTCAGGTAGTGAAGATGAATCAACATGCCCACAACTAGAAACACTACAGAATAAACATTTGATATCATAACTGTGGCCAAAATGATCATGGTTATCAATTTTGTCACAATGCTGTTTAAATATGTGGAAATCTTGATTGATGTAACTTCATGTCTTTCGCCATGTTCAGAAATGACAGAGAACAGTAACACGTGTATCTGATTTCTTCTGTTGTGCTGGACTTGCTTCTTCTTCTTCTTTGCTTCTTCTGTTTCTTGTACAATAACATTCAAAAAAACACCCGCATCCCACATGCTAAATACGGATAGGATAATTCAGTTTCAAAAAGAAAAAACGGATTTCATGCTCAGTGAAATTTTCACATCCATAATATTTGTGTTCAATGACTAAACCGTTTACGGTTTCAACATTTCCCTCAAAAATTGACAACAAATCTCTCCAACAGAAGAATATCCCACCGTCACGACTGGTTCACTCAACCAAAATATGGATTAGGGATAAATTTTCCCCGATGGAGGGTCTAAACCAAAAACCCGAACCCAAGTGAGTTGCAGCTACAAGATAGGGGAAGACATTTGCATTCTGGGATTGGGCAAAATCCCATGGTAACTCCAAAATGGCAACACAACATACAGTATAATTCGTTACTGAGACAATTCAAATCCTTACTAGTATGCGAGCCCTCCAAAAACTTTAGCAGTACTCATTTTTACGAAATCTGACAAAATCATGTCAAATCAAAATTATGACCACAATAATAATAATGTCACCTTTGTGAATTTACGCTTTGCAGTGATATCAAAGGACCATAAAAAGATAACCTCCTTGGCCGAGGAGGATATGAAAACGTCCTCCTGATGAGGACAAAGGACAAAAAACAGTCAAGGAGGACAGACAGGAGTGTGTGGGAGTTCTCGTCAAGGGGGATTTTGGCCACTTGGGGAGGGCGTCATGAGCCAGTTGAGAAGTGAAGATCTGGAGAGTCTTAGCCCTTAGCAACTGTCTGCTATTCTACTGACACGAACCCACGCATTTCCCTCTCATTGTCTCCTGGTGCAATCGACAAACAGCCTGCGGCTACTGACCCACACAGACAGTGCAACTCAGACTGTGGCAGTCAGCGGAAGATACAGTGGGCCTAGCTTCCAACAACAATAAGCCTTCTGCAACCAGGGAATATGAGTTAAAAAAAATAAAAAATAAAAGAAGCTGCTCTAAAATGGAAGTAAGGTACGTTAATATTTGTTGGGACAGAAAGTGATTAATCTCTGATCTGAGAGACCCGCTACTGTCAAGTGTTTTGCAAACTAAGTGTTCCAGTTGAGCTTGATGGCTGTGGGAATTTGTCTGCGTTTTTACTGGCTTGTCATCCACTTATAGTGACCCCAGTTCACCGACACAACTGCAGTTCTTGGCTCCACTTCATGAGCAATTCACTTCTTAATGACTCATTCGAGCAGGCGTTTCACCTCCCTGGTTAAATATAAAAGGGAGCAGGATTTTCCACCTCGAATGCAAGAGTTCAAACAAGACAGGCATACCTGCCAGCAGGCAAATTTTACAGTCCAAATTACCAAGCATACACCTGGGATGAGACGGGCCTCTGCAGATGTCAAAATATGTCCTCGCTTGTAGGCATGCTTAACCAACAACTGACTTACCGGTACATCCTGTGTAATTAAGGCTGCCAGACATCAGAAGAGGGGTGTAAATGTATCGAGGGCTAAAAATGTTCACACCAATTGTAGAAGACAGCCTAGTCGTATTCAGAAGCCCTTAGCCTGTGTGGTTACTCCTGTGGTCATAGAATTCACCACTTAACTTTGGTGACAGAGGTATGTTTAACCAACGGAAAACATTCAAACCAACCTAAGGAAAGTAGCGCCTTGAGATACAAGTGACCGAACAGGTTTTCATTTGATTTAAGTCATAATTGTTGGACGACACTATGCGGCTGCCTGACTGATGCACTTTTAGCCCTCTTTACAAAATCTGCTTATCAGAATTTGATGTAGGATGCCCCGATACCATTTTTTTGAGGCCTCGTACAAGTACTTATATTTCATTATTTGCCAATGCCAAGTACTAATACATTGATACCTCGTTTTTCAGCAGTTAATTGGCACCGGACCCCCTTGTGAAATGTGGAAAACCACAAGGTCTCAGTTGGAAGGTCTTGCAAAAGGACAAAGACTCAAAAATGTGTTATGTGTTATGAACAAATGTACATAACTGTATGGTGATGGAATGATGAAAAGAGTGTGCCAGCCCTCACAGATGACCAGAGAGCAAGTATGCCAACAAACTGGTGGCTGCCAAATAATCCAATGACAGCAAGCCTTGCAGATACAAAGTCAGCCGGTTCTACATGCATGCACACGCACAGTTCGCCAATGATCTATGACTGCAAGGTGTGCTGGCTTTAGCTGCCAATACCAACAGGCCAGGAGGCACCATGCTGCAGAGATGCTCCAATTGGCCTTTAGTTTAATGAAATAAACACAAAAGCACCAGTATGTAATAGCTCCCAGTACCCTCCACAAAGCACCCCCTACCTCCACAAAAAAAGGACCTTTATTGACACATTATCCACAAAATATTCCAAATGCAATTATGAGCATACTGCCCTCTCTGGTGTGTACTCTTTTACCTGACGGTGCAAGTAGGGTGACAAGTCGTTGACCGAAGACCTAAAGAAGTCAAAGTCAGAAAAGTAAATTCAAGCTGAAGCTAAGCTCCAGCAGGCCTGAGTGCTTTCTTGTGGACTTTATCAGAATCTTCTAACACGCTGCTGTAGGCTGTCAAGTCTGCCAGCTATCTGCTAGTTGCCAACACAAGCTTCTCCTCTGGTGAGCCTAACATATGCAACATATTCAACACTATGAGTTAAACATCCTTTGGTCCCCTGAAAGGTGCTACATAAATCTAAGCTATATTGATGATAAAATTCATTACATTTTGCTATTTGTGGCGGGTCTTGGTTGTTAACACCTGCGAATAGCGAGGGCTCTTATGCACAGCAACATTAGTTTAGCCACTGCAAATGGGTCTCGTTTGATGAATCACATTGAAGATGCTAAAGTGAGCTATTTGAATCTTGTTTCTTGGAATTTTGTGTCCTAGAAATGTCTGATAGTGCATTTTATTTGAGGGAAATTCACGAAAAGAGTTGCGCGGATATTTGGCAGGCATATTCCTGAGTGCCCCTGGTTAGCAGATTAGCTAACACACCATCCTTTACAAAAAGCAAATAGTGCTAGTTAAGTTAGATGGCCGTGACTGTGGCAACGTACACATCCAAACTCAGATATTTTGTTCCCGTCTAACCAGCGGAAAACGAATTTCGGATTTATGCTGAAGTACGTGACATTCTACGTCACTCCTGTGCATCATGGTAATAATCTGTCATATTTCCATGCAAATGGTCATGAATATGCACTGTCCTTTTTTAAATAAATACAATAAATGAATTACTAATTTATGTCGCTGTTATGCGTGTGCCTGTGATTTCGAGCCCATCCCACAACACTGTGTCAGCACAACTTTCCCGATTTGTGGCATATGTCTAACCTTCTGTTTGTTTTTCCAGCACAAGATGAAAGTCCTCTTTAATAAATGGCACGACGAACAATCGCATAATCAAACAATATACCCACATCAGACTTGTATTTGTTAACGTGCGCGAGAAAGTCTTCACGACACACTCAGTGGCTCCCTGCAGGCACAACATGGCGACCTCTGAGGATGTGTTCGTATTTTTTGTCGTGGTTAATTGAGCAGTGGCACGATAATCCAAACATACTGTATCCAAGAAAGTTTAATGTCATATAGGATCTTTAAACCATCTGGTGGCACATGTGACTATTTTAATAGTGAGAAACAAATGAGAGGCATCTCAAAGAGTTTCTTTTCAGAGCTTTTGTATTCATCTGTGTTGTATTACTTTTGCAAGATGCGCTTGCACTATGCATCTTAAAGTAACACTCTCATTAGAAACGGCAAGACATAGAAAGGCTTGTAATTAAAACACGGGCCAAAAAATAGAATCCAAGGATGTTATTTACTTTCTTCCTGACATGATATGAAGATTCCTACCAAATAAAACACAATCCGGCAGATGGGGAAACGCTCTCTTTCTAAGCACGCTTACTTTGCCTGGAATAATTGCTGCTCATCTCTGAGAGCAAGTCGTTTATTAGTTGGTCGAAATAGCTGACATGTCATCACTTTAAATGGTGTTATTTCTCTGCATTCAAAGCTGTTCAGTCAGTTTCTTTTTTTTTTTTGAGGGCTTTTCAACGCCAATGAAAATTCAACGGACATTTGAAAGCAGACAAGGAAGACGCAGAGGAATTGTTATGTCGGGAAGGTGACAAAACTCATGTGGAACAGTGGAGGACGGTGATAATGATGGAGACAGCAGCGCGCGTTTTCTTACAAAGTTTCAAAAGGAGACATTCTCTATTCACATTGGGGAATATTTTTCGCGTGCTTAAATCAGAAAAGGCGCACGCATTTTTTGGGCTGCGCATATCTTCCCGTCGACTGAAGTGTGTCACTTACACAGTTCGCACTCTGGATGGAGCAACACTAAAACAAGGAAGTTCCCCTGTCAAATCTGTCTTGACACGAATTCCGCCAAAGACTTAAAAGCCTATACAAGTATATGCTCCTAAGCACTCCTGATGTTGGAGTAAGTCTGGCGCCCGATGTAGGTGAAACATCATATTGCACATTTTGAGACTTTGCAGCTGCTACGACAAGCCGCTGATTGGCTGACTTGTGCTAGTGTGTGGGCGGAGCAGTGGGGTCACACATGGACCACATACGCTTACCGACTGGACAACAGCCATAAAGTGTGTGTTCTCCATTACTCCGACGGCCGAAAGTCGACATGTCATATTAATTGAGGTGATAAAGGATCAGCGCCACTTGACGTTTTTTTCACCTGCGAGGAGCATTTCTGCATAATGATGGTGGCTTGGAATTTAGAAGAACCAATTAAAAAAAAAACACATTAAAAAAACTATAGTTTAGTGAGTTATGGATTTGTAATCGTTTGCTATTATTTGAAGGCGTGTGGCGTGTTATTATTTGACGATGTGTAATTAATTCCATGTGGCGTGTGACCTGATCAACACATTCGTTTTGCACCAGACCCAAATATTTGTTCAGTCATGAGTAGTTTTCTGATTAAAATGACTTTAATTAAATTTCTTCAGCGTAAAATGCAAAAACACAAGCTCCTTCAACGTGGTAGCACACACATCACTGGCGATGATTATTGCAACTTCCGAATCCATTAGGCAAGTTCATTTCACATTTAAAGTGTGACATATTTTCCAAATGGAGCTTTATGGAATTTACAGACCTTATGACGCCTCCACGGAAATTCGGGTCACTCTTGGACTCCACAGAGTCACTCCTCTTTAGCGGTTACATACAAATTTTCAAGTTATGTATGGTTGGTGTGCCGACTGGAGAGTTGGCGTACTTTGAAATTGCGCATGCCAGGCGCATAAAAAAAATTATGTGAACTGGAGACTATGATCCATGGTGGAGCGCAAACATAATTATTTCTTGGGAGACAGCTGGGCTTATTCGGATGTTGCTGCCAGACTACCTGAAGAAATGGCTTAATGCAAATTTCAGAGTTAACAAGGGGCTCAAAAAGTGATTTTATATATATTAAAAAAAAAAAAGGAAAACACATCCAGAGTGGATCCAAAGTTAGCTGGAACAGTTTCCAGCTCAGACCCTTAACATGAAAAGAGGCAGAAGATGGCTTGAACAATAAAACACTAATGCACACTACATTAAAATGATCATCGCAGAGTAGCTGGACTGCTGCTACAAAGTGGACACTACAGCGTCCAGAGAGAAGGTAAAGCAACATGGTCAGTGCGTTGTGTGTGTGTTTATGTCGCGATTACAATGAAAAATTGGTCGTGGTTTACTTCACGCAGAGGTCGTAGGTTCGATCCCGGCTCTGGCCTTCCTGTTTGGAGTTTGCATTTTCTCCCTGGGCCTGCGTGGTTTTTCTCCGGGTATTCCGGTTCCCTCCCACATCCCAAAAACATGCGTAGTAGGCTGATTGAACACTCTAAATTGTCCCTAGGTATGAGTGTGAGCGTGGATGCTTGTTTGTCTCTGTGTGCCCTGCGATTGGCTGGCAACCGGTTCAGGGTGTCTCCCGCCTACTGCCCGAAGACAGCTGGGATAGGCTCCAGCACCCCCCGCGACCCTTGTGAGGATAAAGCGGATCGGAAAATGGATGGATGGGCGGATGGGTTTACTTGACTCAACGCCATCTGCTTAGCACGGCTGTGGGTAACCCTGGCTGACCAGGTATTAGAAACAGTACAAAGTCATAGATGTTTTTACCAATTGAAAGCCTCCCTAAATAGGCCCAAGTGGAGATGAGGTACGACACAATTGAAACAGAGCATAATAATGATGAAAGTGTCCACAAAGCTTTTAAAATAATTTCAAACATGCGTGTGAAAAAAGGTTGGTGCTGTCCTAACCAAGCATCGTTGATCAATTGGTGCTGATGTAATGAATGACCTCGGTGAATATTCAGAGGCGTGTATAAGGATTTTCAAAGTGCTTTTGCAATTTAAAACACAGCTTCATTTTTACATCCAATAAAAAAAAAATAACATTTTGACTGGCATTTAAATCAGAAATACAACATAATCAATCTTCCACAAGGACAAGCGAAGAACATAGTTGTTCTCACAGATAATAAAGGCTGTACATCACACATATACCCCATCCTGTTCTTGAAAAACACAAGGTCCATTTTAGTTTGATCTGTCCTTGGAATTACAGGCACCTCTCGTCTTTTTCTGTCCTTCAGCACGTTACATCATTCTGAATTTTGACTTTTACGATCAGTGCTGTTGAATGGGCTGTTGTCATGCTGGAGACAGAGAGGCTTGTGTGTTGCTTCTGAGCTCCAATGTTATCACGTGGCTTCGGGTTAACACTATGCCTTGTCATTGTCTTGTCAATTTATAGGGCGTTATCTTGTTTACCGACAGTTGGCAGCATACACGTACAAGGATAAATCAACGCATGTCAACTGTCAGCACTTTTCATTCATATTGTAATGAATTATAATTTACAGACAGCATTGTTGGGATGAATTTAACCTTGATTTTATGGATAAACTGTGTTAACATGTAAATTCTTTTGATTCATCTCCTTCATCACTAGTCAGAATTGTACACAAGAAGGGCATCTTTTCTGTTAACTCTGCCTCAGTGGTATTTTAAGTAGATGTGGTGTTTTGCATGCACAAAAAAAATCATTTTGGTTGCTGCTGTTCACAATTTCTTAAGTGCAAAAAGTGCATAATGTTGCTGGCATTATGCTTTGTTGTATTTAAAATAAAAGCTGTTTCAATGATTTCAGAACACATAATGGGGTGCGTGTGTGTGAGCGTGTGTTTTGTTGTTGAAATCTCTTTGATTAATATTAGGTGATTGATAAGCTTGATAATTTTGGTCAGTGTAAGTGGTTCATGATGACATTTTCATCCAGTTTGAGCTACAGAACATTATCAATATTCAGGCTGACCATTACGCATGGCATCGTGCGACAGAGGTGTGGTCAACATACCGTCACCTTCTCTAAATCAGCTTCTGAGGAGGTGGGGG
>CAAKHF010019322.1:0-10322 GCA_901007745.1 Hippocampus kuda | reverse complement strand
GGGGGGGGGGGGGGGGGGGGGGGGGGGTGGCTGCTGGCTCCTTTGGCATCTCGGCTGCCGCAGTTACGTTTTCACTTCTGTGTGATTTAATAAGATGTAGGAGCAGAGACGGATTTGGCAGGCTCAGAATATTACGTCCTTCATGGGATGAGATGAGAAGAGGAGAAAAGAGAAGGGATGAGATTCAAAGAGAAGAGAACCACTAGGGGGCAGACATATCACGCAATTCTATACACATACAAACACTTGGCAGTTGTAAAGGGAGCAGGGTCGGTAGCCCACACCATCTGGCTTCACACTGCTCTAATAGTTCACTCGCGCAATTAGCTCGCAGTCCATCCCAAATACTACACTAACAGCCATACAAGCTACACACACTATTCAGTTCATTCTACTTTGTATCTCACAATCACCCACATCTTCATCGGCTATGAGAACAAAACACATCAGATGTAATGTAATTACTTCAGTTTGTGCAAAAGACACAGAATGATTTTTGTTGTTTGAATCCCACACAAGTTGTGAAGAGCTGGTTTGTGTAAGTACCAATGACAAAGACGTAACTTTGGACAGATTCTGAGGAAAGGAGTAAAACATGTTTTCACTTTTTGCCATTTTGAGTCATGAACAATAAGTATCCTGCTCGCGAACAAACCAATTGTGAAACACAAACACAATCACCCACGAGTCTGCCACTTTTGTAATTGCTGTTTGAGTCACAAAGGAACTGCGATATCATCGAGAGGAAACATGTCACATCTGACAACTGCAATGAATGGCTTATGAGCCAAACATCTGCGGCGCACAGGTACATTTTAAGCGAAAGAACTGTGGAAACACTGTTACACAGTATTCTCATTGATGTTTTCATTAAGTGGCTGACTGACGCCGTGTAAAATGATATGATTAATTCCTTTGAGTGACACTCAATACTAACACTCAACAGACCTCTGAAAACAAGTGAGTGTGGTTGTCACACCTCTAAAACGGCCTCAGCACTTACATCAAATCAATTTATGAAAAATTAAGCACTTACAAAGACAATCACGCTCAATTTTGATTGACACTGTCAGAAGTTAATTCAACAATATGACCGTTGTTGTTTTTGCAGTGTGGAGGCCTGCAATGCATCATATTGAGAGCTCTTTAAAAAAAAAAACAAAAAAACGAAGTTACCTCATTTGGTTACAAATGCAGCCACATGGGGCGGCACAGAGGTTGACTGGAGAGCACAGCCAACTCACAGAGCAAAGGTTATGGGTTCAGTTCCAACCTTGACCTTCCTGTGTGGAGTCTGCATGTTGTCCCCGTGCCTGCATGGGGTTCCTTCCACAATACAAAAACATGCAGGGTAGGTTGATAGAACATTTTAAATTGTCCCTAGGTATGAGTGTGAGCATGGATGTTTTTTTTTGTCTATGTGTTCCCTGTGATTGGCTGGCAACCAGTTCAGAGTGTAGCCCGCCTACTGGCCGAAGACAGCCGGGATGAGCTCCAGCACGCCCGCACTATTATTTTCCAACCGTGACTTCATCATCTTGGGCATAGAATTCACCAAAGCTTCACAGGTTGCCAACGTAATCCCCTTCGACTCTTCCAATTCTATGGAGTTGTTGGATGTTTGCGCCATAGATGCTCCGTTTAGTTCTGGATATGTGTGACCAGTCCATCAACTTTACCCTCAGATTCTTTCGGCAGGCAGTGGGAATCTTAGAGGTGTGTCTGGAATTGATATGTTGAAATACTGTCCTGTCGTTCAGTTTCCGAAGGGAGGATATCATGCGCTGCTTCAGTATGTCATGGCCGATGCTGGCAGTCATGGTTCTAAGTGAGCTGCATCGTGACTACTTTACATTGTAGCAAAATGTCACTTTTTCACTGTTGGTCGATGAACAGAAATATATTTGCAATAATATGTGGGCACAGGGATCTTGTGACTTTTGTGAGATGCTGTATGTGCTTTGTTCTCAGCGCTTTCAAGGCTACATGTCTTACTAGTGGAGGCGGGGGGGTTCTTTCTTTCTTTGTGAAAAAAAAACTGTCATTTGAAGAGCAGGGTTGGAGAGGATAAAGGAAAAAAATGTTGGAAAGGATCATTTAGGTTTTGACGACTGGCTCGTCCTTTCATGCCGAACGGGTACAGTCACCATGGCAACTTTCCATTGGACTCAAAGGTTAGTGGAAGATAGCCTGACAGTGCATATCAAACTCAGATGTGCCTGACACATGTGCCAACATTGTACAGAGCTTTTATGTGATTGAGATGGACAATAGACCAGACATTTCAGGTCTTTGCACATGTGCAGCAATGGGATCCTGAGGGACAGACCAGCCTCAACTAGAGACCACATTGGATTGCTGCTTGTAGCAATGCAGACGAAACAGCAGGCAAGATGACAAGCAGAAGTCACACAGGGAGTCACAGACACGTTTGGCAGCCTGAGTAGCAAAGGGGTAGATATGAGATGACAATTATAGGAAAAGGTGAATATTATTAAACACCAAGGTAATAAATACATGTGGAAAAATTGGAACCTGAGTGAAGCATTTTGCAATGGCAGCAAATTGTCTGAATTCCAACTGTGGTTTTATAGAGAGAAATGGGAGATAAAACATTGTACAGAAGAACCCCCTACAATGGTGCCCAAGGGCACCAGGTAGCCCACAAGGGTCACATGAGTAGCTCGCGTGCCTGTTTGAAGAATAGCTCAACACTGGTGGGACATTGTTATTTCCTGGGAATGTCATAGAAGTGATCTTTTGAAAATGTAAACACTTGCAGAGATTTGGAGAAATAAAATGTTGCATGTTGTAATTAACAGCTTCAGTCAGCACGTCGTTGCAAGCCTCAAGAAACTTCTGTCATCATCATCATCATCATCATCATCAAGAGGACACTGGTGTGCCTAAAAGAGGATGTGGATTTCTAAGGGAGGATGAAGATCATCTTCCATCCCAAGATGCTTGCATTCCAAAGTCCTGTGACACTCGAGGGCAGCTTTTTGTGTGATATAGAACAGAGAGTGATTTAATTTCACCCTGTGTCCTAATCTTACTTATTGGACTGAAGAGAGGGGGGGTAGACAAGTCCCAAATAGTCCCCACATGAGTCTGTGGGAGGGGCCTGGCTTGAGTTCACAGCTTCTCAAGGCTGAAGCCACTTCCTCTTTCTCCCTCTTTTGTTCCTCTCTTCTTTTGTCTTTCTTCCTGTTTTTTTTCCCTCTGGTTGGAAGACATGCCTCTGTCCCTTTTCCTCCTCTCCTCTGGCCATGAGCCTGCTGCTGGGCTCTCTCTCTCTCTCTCTCATTCTCTCTCTCTCTGGGGCCATCCTTTTTCACTTTTCACTGGCTGCCACGCTTTTCTTTTTTGTCTTTGTCGGTAGCATGCGCAGCACTATCCGGTCTCGTCAGTTCTCCTCGCAAGGACCAAGCCAGAGGCTTAAACTACACCCATGCTCCGCAGACCCGAATCAGGATAAACTCCTCACAGCTCATCGGTACAGAAGACAATCAGTGAATGCAAAATACAAGTGTACACTTAAAACTGAGTTAAAGAGATCAAGTTAGTCAAGGAACTGCATGTCTGTCTTTAGAAAGTTAACAATGTCTAGCGCCATTCATTTTTAGTTTATTTTTTAAAATTGTTTTAATTAATTTTATCCTATTAAATTCTCGGGCGGCCCGGTAGTCCAGTGGTTAGCACGTCGACTTCACAGTGCAGAGGTACCGGGTCCGATTCCAGCTCCGGCCTCCCTGTGTGGAGTTTGCATGTTCTCCCCGGGCCTGCGTGGGTTTTCTCCGGGTACTCCGGTTTCCTCCCACATTCCAAAAACATGCATGGCAGGCGGATTGAACACTCTAAATTGTCCCTAGGTGTGAGTGTGAGCGTGCATGGTTGTTTGTCTCTGTGTGCCCTGCAATTGGCTGGCAACCAATTCAGGGTGTCCCCCGCCTACTGCCCGAAGACGGCTGGGATAGGCTCCAGCACCCCCCGCGACCCTAGTGAGGATAAAGCGGCTCGGAAGATGAATGAATGAATGAATGAATGAATACATTCTCATTTTTTGCTACCGTATTTTCCACACCAAAAGGTGCACCGCATTATGAGGTGCACCTTCAATGAATGGCCTATTTTGTAATTTTTTTCATATGTTGGACGCACCGCATTATAAGACACAATCTACAATGCATCAACTAGATGGAGCTATGCTCAAGGAAATGCCAATAGAACACTACACGACACTACACCCTGATTTATATAGTGACGATCAGATGTCAGTAAAACTTATTTAATAAAGCAGCGACACAGTTCACTTAACTCATTCAGTACCAGCCAATTCTGGACCAAGTCAAGTCAAGTCAAGTGTATTTATAGAGCACTTTCAAACAGCCATCGCTGCATACAAAGTGCTGTACATGGATCAATTGAACATATATAATAAACAGTAAAACAAATCGGTAATAAAGACGGTAGAAAGCACCAAACAGTAAAACCGAGAACAAATCTAAGTCATGCTGAGTCGAATGCCAAAGTATACAAGTGAGTTTTGAGGAGGGTCAACCAAGTCTGAAAAGATGTTTAAAAACGTCTTTGGGAGTGAATGAGTTAACCAACAGCAAGTTATAACATTGACTCGTTAACGTTGAACTCTCTTGCCGTTGCTCTATTTCCGTGATCAACTGTGAAACTGATTGCCTTAAGTTTGAACTCTGCATTGTAAGCATGTCTCTAGCAAGGAGCCATTTTGGGGTTGACATATTACCGTAATGACCATGCACAAGGCGCATCGGATTTTAAGGCGCACTGTGAGCTTTTAAGAAAATGGAAGGCTTTTAGGTGCGCCTTTTAGTGCGAAAAATACGGTACTCTTTCCATCGTACTTTGACATATTCCTCCCAATTCCCATGTTGATTAAACAATGTTCATAAAACTGCAGTGTGGACTGTGTGTGTGTGTGTGCTTAAATAAAAGTTATCAACCGCTAAGCTTCAAAAATGAACTTTGGCATAAATGTTCACTTGCAGATTTGTGAATATTTGAAAGAAATGGGCATTTGTTTAAATGCTGTACATAGAAAAGGTCTTTGACCTTTGAGTTCAGTACATGAAAAATGGGAGTAAAAGCAACTGATGTATTCATGGTTTTTGTTCAAGATATTTGATACATAGAAACTGAACTGCTTGGTGGACAAACAACATGGAATTTAACTTAAAATTTCAAAGGAAGTATTATCTCAAAGTCAAAGAAAAACCCAGAACAAAAAAACAAAAACAAAAAACAGCTGAGGCAGAGAAGACAAAGTGGATCAGCGTCATCTGACCTCACTTGCTCCTTTGCCTCCAAATATGTATACAGTATTTCAAAATGTGTCCAATGCTTTTTTAAGTGTTTATACCCTTTCACACGGGTATTTGTGACGATAAACCAAAGAGGGAAATGGCTAAGATTAAATGCTTATGAGAATTTATCACTGAAAGCAGTATTCATCAAAGTTAAGGTCTGCTCCACATTTTATTGTTGCAATAGGGGAAGGGGAAACATTCATTTGACCAAATCAAAAGTTTAAACGCCTCCTGGAACAGACTGTGGTGAATTTCAAAAAGTCCACTGAGCAAACCCAAAGTCGTGAATACAAGAATACATATGGAAATGTGCTACCATCTATTGCATAACCAACTGTGATAATACTTCATGGACAAGTCAACTCCGTTTTTTTTTTCCCTTTATAATATGTTCTATGTGGCTGCACTAGTTTATACACGGTATTCTGATTAATAGTACATTTATAGAAAATGAATTGAGCAGAAAATTCAACCCATTTTTATCCATCTCAGGGAGCGGCTATTTGCTTTTGAATGAAAATGACATCACAGCTGCTCAGGTGGTCGTTACCTGAGCCCTGAGCAACTGTAATACCATTTTCAGAATAAAGTGTTTGTGTTAGGGTTTGGATGTGACCCCAATAGCACGACAACAGGCAGGTATCGTTGAAGACAACACTTGGCGTAGTTTATTGAAAGTCTTCGCAAAGTCACTCAGGGGAAAGCACGAGGAGTCCACAAGGGAATGTCCACACAAGGAACAAGAAGCTGCAGGAGATGGCAACAGAGTCCACTGGCGTGGTGACGGCACAAACTTGCACTGAGGAATGGTCTGTGAGTCAATTTGTACCAGTCCAAATGAGCAGATAGGCAACAGGTGGGTGATGAGCTGACAAGTCTCAGGTGTGAGGTGCAGAGCACCCTGGCTGAGGAGGCTGCCTGGCTGTCCTCTCCCTAACAGTTTGGACTAGCAGGGCTGTATATTGTTGGCATGACAATATTTGAGTTAACTTCCACTTTAAAGAAATCATGTATGGATGATTAAAATGTGAAATATAACACACATTGCCTTATTTCATAATCACTGTATCGGTTTTATTTATTCGTGAATGCATTAATATTAACATTCAGAAAAGGCCCAAGATCCAAGTCTAAAGGCCAAAATGAGAACCTGATCAAGGTTGATCTGTTCAAGGTACCGTAAGCAGCAACTTCCCAACCACAAATCATAGAAACACACTAGAAACACTGCAAAAATAACTCTGATCTCCGAGAAAATAAAGTTAAGTCTTCCATCTTCAGTAGTTTATACAGTACGCGTGATTCCCAACACGACTGAACATGCGTATATTTCAAATGTAATTTCCAGCATACAATCCCAGCCTTTCCTCGGTTTCTGTTCTGCTTTATTTTTCCTCCTAGTAAAAAAAGTAGAGCAAGACCCCAGTGCCTATTCCACCATCTAATCGCTCTCTTTCAACAATATCCTGGAGGAAGAGAATGAAGCCCCTGAGTCTTTTATCAAAGTTAAACAACACAACACCCACCAAGTTGCCTTCTGCTACTCACATCTCCCCTCAGCTTCACAGGACAAGGATGTGTTAGCCGAGTGATAAAAAATAGCGCACCAGAAGCTGATTCAGTTGGTCAGTTTTCTATCTGGCATGAATTCACTTTGAGCTGAGTGATCGTTGACTTTAGGTCTGAGTGATCAATCAATGTAATCAATTTATGTTTTTATTTTTTGAATCACGTAAATTGAAAAACGGAATAAAGCAGGAGTGTTTCGCACTATGTGGAGGCATCCATGTACTATATAGTACATGAAATGGACTGACACTTTGCCCACACTGAGGGTCACGCTCGCAGCTCAAAGAGGCCTGTCACATCGACCTATTCTTCATATTTATGGATTCAGATGGTTGAAGTGCTTGCGTGGGATGCAAACATCTTGTTGCACAAAACCATGCTTTGAACAAAGCTTTCATCAGTTTGTTTTTATCTTTCATGAAATTTGTCTCCTATCACACAATGCGGTCCATTCCTCTATTTTGTTAGCCGTGAGCAGTACACCCACCATTTCGAGTTCATTGCTCATCGTTCTATTTAGTTTTATCACTACAAGCCCAATATTGCACTTAAGATGATTTAGCAGGGGCCTCTGTTGATGGTTCAGGTTGGATTTGGGCAGTGTTAGGCAGATGTTTACCGTAATTTTCCGGACTATAAGCCGCGACTTTTGTCACACACTTTCATCTCCGCGGCTTATTTAATGAAGCGGCCTTCATAAAGATTTATCTAACGGCCGCCAGGGTGCGCTCAAGCAGCAAAGGTAATAGTGAGACAAGTTGATATACTGTATATAAAATTTTTTTTTAAAAAAAACAGCAAATGGATTCTCATCGTTCACCCAAAAAGAGATGTTTGTGAACATCACAACACTAAAATAAGATCTTACTTGTATGTTATCATTTATTTTGATTGCTGCCAGATGATAGAATACAGCTGACTGACTAATGACCTGCTGATGAGGTGGAGAGAGGCCAAACCTCATGCTACCACCCATAGACCGCCACAGCCAGGTTGACTAGCCTAGGGGCGAAAAAACAGCTAGAAACTGCACAGATGACAGTATTATAAGAGAGCTGAATGCCTAATGAAGTTATTCTCACTTGCATACTTTGTTTCTGCTGTTGGAAAATGAAGCAACAATGAAATACTGAGGGAAACGTGCTCCCTGTTACCCGTTGCCATCTCAAAATAGCCGTCATGGTCTCTGTGGCTTTACTGAAACCAGAGATGTACAGTATATCATATCAGAGCGCAGAGCCAAAACTAATGGAGTGACCATTACTGTGCTGTGTTACAAAACAGAAGAGCTAGAGAGAGGGAACCCCCCCCCCCCTCACACACGATATACACCGCTACAGCAACACAGAATTGAAGGTCATCAGTTTTGGCGCATCTTTGGAGAAATAAATCCTTACTTGGGTGAATTATCCAGGACAACTCAAACTTTTTTTCTTGAGTTGCTATACTGCCCATGTATTTGCCTCATCCTCCTTAGCCATCCTCCTTTCATTGCATGGTTTGATCTTTTACACATTTTTCAAAATTTTTACACATCAAACTTTTACACATCAATTCAGAATAAGGACCTGGAGAAAAAAAAAGGACAGAATTTCGGCAATTTTATTTTAACACTGAATGTTTAACCCTTAATAAGAGGTCAACACGGCGATGAAAAATTCGAATAAAGTGGGGTCAATTTAAACACCTTTTTAAACACAATGTTCTTAGGAGGCCTGGGCAATAGGGCTGAAAAATATTTTACGATATAAGTATTCCATATTAGTCAATATCGCTGAAACTATGCAAATCGCTGATCACTTAAGATGAGGGAAAACCCTTTTGCATGGCACTGTGGATAAACAAGAGAGAAAACACAAACATATATCAAATGCATATTGAAAAATAAATTACACAATACACAACACACACACAAACTAAAACACGTATTTGCCAAGAAAATGTGCACTTGCTGTTAATCGTAGTTTGACACATCAGTCAAGATATTCAACTGATTTACTTACATATTGTTAAAAATCGTTGCGGACTATGAAATCAAGGGGTGAAAAATACCTCATTTTGAGAAAAAAAAAAAAACCTTAAATTGTCTTTGCTGCATTAAAATTTGTAAATCACAGTACTACTTTCGCCCAAAAAGAAAATAGTATGTGGGAAGGAAAGCACAGCTCTGCATTTTGATCCTCTTTCTATGAATTTTAATGTAAAAGCTTCCCAGTAAACTGCCAGGGGATTGCCGTGTCTTTGCGACACTAGTAGCTATAAAGCATCACTCAAAAGCCATCCCTCAGGAGTGAACCCACTTGGTCTAGTCATTCAGTCGGTGAGAGTGGTTGCAACAGAAATTGCCTTGTAGCTCAGTTGGCAAAAGCAAAGCAAAGAAACAGGAGTGTTTATTTTATGAATGCAGAAACGTACACTGAATCAACTGTGCCTTTTGCCATTACCTCATGAACAGCAATGTTATTATCGGTGTAAGGTGACATTAGGATGTAAAACAAAAATAGATTGATAAATTATGTATGACCTATAATTGAAAACAAAGCTTTGTATAAGCTTTGTAAAAATCCACAAGAAAGAAGAATCTGACTGGCTCACAGAGTCGTGGTAAGATGGGGTTGTGAAGAGACATCATGGCACAAATAAGGAGCATGGAAATTAAAAGCAAATACTGCCAGACATTGCAAAGTTGCGGTTCCATACCAGGAATGAGTCAGAACTAGAAGATTTCACATCAGGAAAAGAAGAAGACGACGACAAAAAGACTGAGCCTGAGCCGCTACTAATTAAAATGAATTACCATATTTTCCGCACTATAGGGCGCACAAAAAAGTCTTCTATTTTCTTAAAAGCTCACCAAGCGCCTTAAAATCTGGTGCGCCTTGTGTATGGTCATTACGGTAATACGTCGACCCCCAAGATGGCTCCTTGCTGGAAACATGCTTACAATGTTATAACTTGCTGTTGGTTCAGTGAACTGTGTCGCTGCTTTATTAAAGAAGTTTTGTTGCAGCTCCGAAAAAAGGAGAGCTGAGGTGTTTTTTTTAAAATGCACTTTATGAATGGTTTTCCTCTTCTGTACTTTTCACAGTCTCAGCAAATATAGGTACATATTTGTCTATCTTTGTGCCTTCTCTTCTTCCGTTCGACTCGAGAGGCGTTCATGACCGCCTCGAAAAAAATAAACTACCGTATTTTCACACCTAT
The DNA here is from genome assembly GCA_901007745.1 of Hippocampus kuda. Lineage (NCBI taxonomy): Eukaryota > Metazoa > Chordata > Actinopteri > Syngnathiformes > Syngnathidae > Hippocampus > Hippocampus kuda. Next base: position 207 of record CAAKHF010019322.1, on the reverse strand, counting down.
AAGGCGCCATTAAAAGTCTAAAATTTTCTCCAAAGTGGACAGCACGCCTTTTAATGCGGAGCGTCTAGTGTATGCGCTGAGGACCAAAACCTGACTGTGCGCCGACACGCTGTTATATCTCAAAAGGCGGAAGTGAGTGAGGACATACATTCGGCAAAGAAGTCGGCCAATCAGTGAAGGGTGGGCGTGTATATATAGAGAGAGAGG
>CAAKHF010019316.1:4068-21272 GCA_901007745.1 Hippocampus kuda | reverse complement strand
GAGATGGATGTGTGTGTGTGTGTGTGTGTCAGTCAAGGTATTTCTCTTCAGCAAAAAGAAGAAAAAAGTCAGACTATGTGAATGACCGCTCAGCAAGCGGACTCTAACCTTACGTTAAACATTAACGGCAAAGTAAGATATCAACTAAATCATTCCACAAGTGTTTTACAATGATTTCAACATTAGATATAACATGTTGTACAATTTGATGACAATGCACTGCAATCAATGAATTTGAATACTGTATGTGTATTAAGTCACTATGGTGCATGCATGAAATCAAAAATATTACAACAGATATCCATAGAAATGCATGATCCAAGATAACAATAACATAATATTTACACGTCGCAATGACAGTAATCCAATTCCAACCCCAAAATAATCAATAAGGGTGATAATGTGGTGAACATAACTATTGAATGTTCCCTTTTAGAGGGCTTAAAGAAGCGGCAGGCATCGATGAGAGCAAATTCTTCTATAAAAGATTGCATTACCTTGGCAGACTTAAAACTATACCTACACAAGTGTGTAGATACGTACACTTCGGAGACTCTACCGTACTGTGCATTCTTAGTTGTAATCTCTTTTCATGTATTGGGCACGATGCAAGTGACAAACAATGGAACATTGGATTCAACCACACCTTACACACAGACAAGCAAATGCATGCAAACTTGCGTGCGTGTGTGTGCGCGTGCGCGTTAAAACACACACACACACACACACACACACCAAGCCAGCGTGCCCCTTGGGTGCCATGGAGAAGGCATCTCCATGGAAACCTCTGTACCACTTGACTGCTGCGATAAACACAAGTGACCGAGCAGCACAGAGAGGAAATCAGAAGCAGCAACCTAATAAACAATTTAATGAACAAATAACACAAACACATGAAGCATGTTGAAGCATACAGCCTGCTGCAATGTGCATTGATGCTCCTGTTGCCGTGCCATGAAGGAAAAGGGAAAAAAAAAAAAAACATCCAACTATGACGCTCCAAGTAACCCACTATTAATGATCAGAGGTGAGCAATTTAGTAAACGTTGCTAGTCCATCATTCATCAGCCGCCCGGGCACCCATTGCAAACAAACAAATAAAAAAAACACACGTAACAGTCCAACAGATGAAAAATCAAATGTGATTAAAATGCCTAAATGGGGTGCACAATATATGATTGCATCTGATAAGCTGTCTGCCCGAAGAGCTATTCAAAGACACACATACTTATTTGCCAACTTAATCTATTGAACTGTTAAGTACAGCAGGAGCACGCTCCTAATGACTCCTAAAATACCCAAAAGTTTTAATTTAAAGTTTAAAATGGCTTATTTCAACCGGATCCAGCTCCACATTGTAGCCCAGGGTAGAATTCAACCCAACCCACTCCTGCGCTTGTCTATAAATGCGAATCATCATCGTCTTCTTCGCCTCCTCCCTCTTAGTTCATTTGTGGATTACAGCTCTCTCGTGCATAACGCCACCTACTGTACAAAAAGCGCAAAGCATTTCCATATATACTCAATGCAGTCCACTCAACCCCACGAACAAACAGACTGGACAGGTGGGGCATGTTGAGCTGTCAGTCGTCAGCGAAGGGGGCACCTGTCAGTGACAGACAGAGGTCCGTTGGTTACTAGACCTGGTAACAGTATTCTTAACTGTACTTTTTAAATTCCGAAAAATACTAAAACAAATATTAGGATGAACACTAACAAAATATTAACCAAACTTACATAAGTGTAGCAGTTGGATTGAGTGTGAATCAACATTCACACAGTGTAACAGAGATGACCCAATTCACGTGTCAAAATAACAATATAAACTCAATAGTTACTGTATATGGCACAATGGACGATGATTATTATTTTTTAGTGATACGAAGGATCATTTCAAAATACGATCTCGCACAGCACTACACGGGCACAGAAAGGATAACTTCCTGCGCCCATGTAATGCGTGACTGGCTCCTAGTCATGCCTCTGGCACAATGTACTGGAGTGAGACGAGATGGTTTGCCTAAGATTGTGAACCTTTTTGTTCGCCCAACATCTTAATTGAATTGCAAGTTTGAAACGAGAATGTCCAAGTAAAAGACTTGAGTAATTTCTCCAAGACCGTGAACAGAACTGTTCAGGGTGGAACTGACTATTACTTCGGTCTTTTATAATTTAGCCGCCAGGCCAGTTTAGTAGCGGGTTTGGTATCCACCCCGATTAATGAGCATGATGTGTTAGCGTTACTGCAACTTTACAGTGTCCTGGGAATGTGAAGGCACAACAGACAATATCTGAATGGGAGAGAATGTGTATTTTGCCACACTCCTCCCTGTTTGCAAACACCATGGCTATTTTGTGTTCGAGGGTTCCTTTCACTCGCAGCGCAGTTGGTCAGGCTTCCACTCATAGAAAGCCACATACCTCAGCGACTAACATGACAGCGGGCTTCCGAAAATAAATGCCTAGCCCATAACAGCTGCACAATATAGTTCACAGGAGATGCTTGACACTGCTCACACAATAAAAAGGACAGTTCTTTTGCCCTATTAACAGGTGTCTGCCAGTGTTGTGTTTCGCCAGGAATGGGTTACTCAAGAATGGAGTCCTTGCTCTGGAGCTCATCTTTATTGTCTGACTCTAAACCGTCAACACTTACAACGCTGGCACACATATTTTACCTGTGCGAGAACTAAGTGCCTGTCAGAGATGAAGTACAAATACTTGATGTATGTACTGTACCATAACAATGTATAACTTCCTTCACATTTCTCTCTGCATTCAGAGTTGCATTTGCACATCTCATGTGCAAGAGCTGTACTAGAAGGTAAATTGGGGGAAAAAAGTGCAACTGCCTTTGGCAGCAGTTGCTGAGCTCATGGCTAACCACGTGAAGGTCTACCAAGGACAATTTTGTAATGACAGTCTTGGGAGAAGAGGTTTTATTTGCATCCTTCTCACATTTTCCCATCATTTGAGATGCAGTACAAGACAGAAAAACACAGTCAATCTTCTTTGGGGCAAATGCTGATACAAATGGCATCCAAATTTTCTACACTACTTGGTTTTATAAAGTGAATCCAAATACTAGACTCACATTTTAACTTCAGTGAGAATAGCATATCCAAAAACAGTAAACCCAGCAACCAGGAAATAAGCAGGTCTGTAAAAACATGACATTTGGAAGCCAATAATTATGGGTTTGTGCTGGGATTGGGAGACACTCATTTGTAATTCTATGCTTCGTACATGCAAATATCTGTCCAACCAGTTTTGCTGTCAGTATTTTTTAATAGCTGAGGAGGTACAAAAGCCTGAAAAGATCCCTTTTAAGGCTATGCTGCAAAACTAAAAATTGAGAAATTCCTTTGTCAAAATCGGGCGGGCGGGGATTTGTTTGAGCATCGTCAGGATTCTTAACTATGAGATGGAAGAAATCGTACTGTTTTCTGAGGTGGAGATTCAGTGAGCATTTTCAGTTATTTAAAAGGAAAACCTTTTCTGTAGATTGGCACAGATGCACATATGGTACACTCTGATAACGCGTGGTTTTTAAAAATGTGAATTAAGTCTTGGTCAAATGCTTTGGAAAACAAATGGTGTTGATAAAATGCTACATAAGTGTACTCCATTTACCATTATGATCAAATTGCACTTTGGATTATTGGACTATTGTGACATGTTTTTCAGCATAAGCACAATGAATAAATCATTTTAATTGATTTTGGATTTGGTGGTGAAATGGTCAACTAAAATGCAAATGCAAATGTGGTCTAAGAGTGGAGGCTCTAATGATATTTAATCAACGTTTCTGTTGAAAAGAGTTCAAAATGTATTTATTATTTCATACAAAGTATTTTCATTAGTATCATTATAATTTTCGGAATATGAAGCAAAAGAGTATGACGATAAACTATCAGCTATATTTATAATTTTACCAGTTGATAAAAAAGCAAAGCTTGTGGTTAAAATGTATGAGCTGTGCACGCCTTGCCAGTCCATTCAAGTGAACCGGAGCAAGCCTCGCCTTTCAATGTACAGACATTTTGCTCATCGTTATTATCATGCACACCCTATTTCTGTAGCAACCTGTGTGTTCCATGACTGACGTTATCTTTTTGTGGATTAAAAAAAGTACTAGCCTCAAAACGTGATACAGGCTGGCACAGTCCACATCGTAGAGAGTCCACACATTACCTCACCCAAAGGGTGGGGAGCAGTGCCCAACTGTAATTTTTTGCAACAGTCTGGGCCAAGTCAGGTTCAGAAGAATTATGCCCTGTATGGGCATAATGCACTGAAGACACATAAAGCGTCAAGTAGGCATGGATCAATTTCTGGTTTGACGGGTTACAGCGGTTTTATAAAGTAAAGGTTTCAATAGTACCGTTTGTCAACAGTAAAGAGTCGTTCTTTTCTTTTTTGAGGGGACTTCTAAGCAGGGCACAATATGATTGGCTGCTTGCAGAGTTAATTGAACGCCAGCACCTTTTTTTCCCCTCTTTCTCAGTAAACAGAGAGTGGAGCGGTGAACAATTACGCGAGGAGGAGGAGGATCACAAGGAGGTTAGATGAAAGACACACGGTAACAAGGATGTCTTTGGAATAATGTGTATTGATTGCCTTTAAAATATATATATAAAAAATATGTCCATTTGTAGGATGATGCTGGGCTGTCCTCAAAACACAACAAACATTTCTATCATAGCATAAAGGTATTTATTGTTAAAGCACAGTTTGAGTAGAATGTCAATGTATTTACTTTATTTATTGATGACTGTTTTTAATTTAACTGTTATCCATCCATCCATCCATCCACATCCAGCCATCCATCCATCCATCCATTTTCTGAGCCGCTTTATCCTCACTAGGGTCGCGTCGGGGTGCTGGACCCCATCCTAGCTGTCTTCAGGTAGTAGGCGGGGGACACCCTGAACCGGTTGCCAGCCAATCGCAAGGCACACAGAGACGAACAACCATCTGCGCTCACACTCACACCTAGGGGCAATTTGGAGTGTTCAATCCGCCTGCCATGCGCCATGCATGTTTTAGGAATGTGGGAGGAAACCGGAGCACCCGGAGAAAACCCACCCAGGCATGGGGAGAACATGCAAATTCCGCACAGGAAAGCCAGATCCCCTCATCATCCGATATCTGCGTATTGCACAATGCACAACCTCACTTTACCCACAATAGCCACAAGTGTCATTGTTTATGTTGTTTATATTGTTTAAATTATCTATACTGTTTATACTGTTCACATTACATTAGCTGCTATCTTGTCTTAGCTTAGCTTGTCTTAAACGTGTGTTTAATGCACAGCATGTTTGCAATGAGGAGGATTGAGAGGAATAAATTTCATCTATGCTGCATACATAAAGCATGTCATACATAAAGCATATTTGACAATAAGGTTGACCTTGACCAGATCGAACCCACGAACTCTGCACTGTGAGGTTGATGCGCTAAACACTGGAACACCGGGCCTCCCGTGATAGCTGTTCGTAAGTTGAAATGAAAACACTGCACTTTACAGATCCTTTTGAAGCTACACTTTTCTTTTTCTCATAAAAAGCTTAGTTTTCACTTTTAACTGAACCTATGCTAATGTCATTCTCAAAATATCTGGCAAGAGTATCGAGATATGAAATTGCAACCATTTTGCCCAACCCTAATCATCAGCCAGCAGGTTGACGAGCAGTGTTCATACATTTGCTGGCAGAAACAATGATGGTATGACAGAACTCAAAATCCCACAGCCAGAAAAATGAAGCAACTGAATCGATTTTAATAACATGTGCTTTTCTTCATGATGTAGGTCAAAAGCTCAACAACTGTTACACCCACTTGGTGTAAACTGGAGGTAACTGCCACTGGCAATCAGTTCAATCATGATAACAGAATAAGAATAAAACCACAGCAGTTGAGTTGGTGATTCTCCAGTAGCACACAAAAAACGGTGTTCTCTCTGACAACGGAGGCCACAGTTAAGCTATGTTTGGCTCGCCCATAAGGGGGGCAGCTTCATCGTGCTCATGCTGGAACTCTCTGTTGTCAGGAAACTGCAAAAGGGCGTCATGCTACCAACACAATAAAGTACTGTCATGCAATTCTAGACCACTACTGTACTACTTCTGTAGTAGTAATCTAAATAAATCTGGAGTATATTTTCCAGACAATTAAAAAAATAACAATGGATACGTATTTTTGTGCATTCTAAAGGACGCGCAATCAAAACGCACCAAACACCTGTTACTGGTCCGTGCGGTTAAATACTATTGACAATAACGAACAGATAACTTTAACCTGTAACCAATGACAGGACGAGCCAAGTCCAACTGCAAAAAGCAACAACTTTTGATGACTTACCCGGCCGTCGATTCGAAAGGTTCGGTCATTGCGGTGAAATCCAACTTGAGGTGAAGACTGCGGCGCTCAAGAGGGGTCCAAAGCTCCGCTACTTAACCCAACCTCGCTGGATCTCCACCATACTTGCACCTAAGGGATAGCACAACCAGACTGAATTAATTCGCTTCCAATACAAATGACGTATGTAACGATTGTGATCTATTCCATCATAGGGTCAACAAGTATGTGTGCAAAGATGACGGCACTTGCGCGTAAACAAAGAAATTTGTTTTGGGGGCTAATTACGACACAATAGTAAAAACAATGACGTTTTTTTAATTAACTTATTTCATAGAAGACGCATTCACTTGCTCATTACCCCTTTTCCGTACGGTGTCAAATCCACTTGATATAATCTTAACGCTCCCTCAGTTGATTCAGTCGGAACCAAACCCAAGTGTGTACAGTTGTAAACGTCCGGTTTGAGGTTTCGAAATAAAACTATTAACCAGCCTTGGTTTTGTTTTGTTTTGTTTTTGTTTTTTCTTTTTTTTTTTTTTTTTGGTTTTTATGTCCATCTTAATAAATCATAGAACATTATGAATAGTCTTAGCTTGTTCCGTTAACAGCAAAAATGGAACCCAAGTTACTCGTGTCGCCACTGTCACTGAGATACATTATCGCACAATGAAATGCCTCCTCTGTAACTTTTATTTTTATACACGTATCCGTTTTGGGCCAACTATTCAAATCTAACTTGATCATACTGTCTCCAAACCTGCCTTCGTCAGCAGACAGCGGGTCAATCGTTGCATTCAGTTAGCGGTAGGTGGAGTTGGACAGACTTTTTTGTGTTGTTTTTTTCTTTGGTTTGTGTATCTTACTGTTTTGAGTTCAAATATTGGATATCAAGGCAGGCCTATCAATGATCCTCAAAGCAGGGTACAAGAAAATGTGTGTATAATTGTATAGTAGTGTACTTGTAAATTTTTTCCATAGTTTACTTTGAAAAGGCTGAAGGCCATGGTAAATAAATATGAACGGGCCTTTAAAAATCGCGAAAAGCATCAGTAGCCCTTCTATAGCAGATAGAACTTAGGCCATCAACTTCATGGTAAATGAGCTGTCACTCAAACTCAAAGTGCTTCACTGTTTCTACATTTACCAACTGATGATGCAGAATCAGGAGTTCACAGGGTTCTGAATATTGCTCAAGGACACTTCAACAAAGTTACAACGGCCAGGATGGAACCCTCAACCTCTGGGTAGGGAGATCACCCCTGTATCACTGAGCCATACCGCCCCCACTTCATTCATCTGTCCATCCACCCATCCATCCAGCCATCAATTTTCTGATAAAAAAAATAATAAGTCTACAGGTATGTAGGTTAATAGTTATAGATCAATTTTTGACTTCTTCCTATTCCCTTTGAGCGTATAACCCATACTGGACCAAGATATGCATGGATCTGTTTTTTTTGTTTGTTTGTTTTGTTTTTATGTTTTTGATGTTGTGTTTATCTGTTCACTAAATTAAGCAATCAATCAATAAAAGTAGGTGAATATATATGCTTGTTGTTCGTCTTCTTATTTTGGTTATCTCTGGACACCAAGTGTTCACACTTGATAAGGATCTAAATACAGGAAACAGCAGCCACGTATATGTTCCTTCTCACCAGTTAGTGAAGATACAAGGGCTTGACAGAGACCAAATAGTAGCTGGAGCCCTGACGGCCAGACATCAGTCATCATGTCAGGTGAATACACTTTTAACATTTTAGCAATTACACTTATGGGGCATCAATCATTGAATGATTACAATATATTAGCATACAGAATGTCTTTTTCTACTTGGGGATGTGTTCTTGTGTCATGGTTACAGCGTAGTTTTGCATGATTAACATGGGCCATGAGTGGATTTGGCAGAAGGAAAGTATTGCTTTGTATTGGTTTAAACAAAAAAAAAAAAAACGATCACTTGAAAAACACAAATTCCTTGACATCTTACTGGGACAAACAACCCCTTCAACTATTGTATGGCGGTAGCTCAAGAAGGAGCAGAGTGAAATAAGGTAAAATAAAATAAAACAAACCAATGAAACAAAACAGCATTTATGACCAAGTAATAAAACATGTCCCGAGCTTGTGAGATCCTACGGTTTCACAGTTACTGTGATTCAGATACCGTGTTTTAGTCACACAGGACCATCGTTGACTTGTTTTTCAAGTAATACTGTGAGCTCTGGTTAAAAAAAAAGAAAAAAGATTCCTCAGTTATCACCACATGTACATGATAGGAGGATATGTCAAACCTTGTCTCTGCAGAAGCAGCTGTTACTGTGACGGCGGTGACCGAATCTGATTATTCAGACTACTACGAACCTGGAACTGAAGTGTATTCTCCCTGCGACAGTGGTGGCATGATGGACTTCTGCAGAGTGTTCATCGTTATTCTCTACTCTTTGGTGATCAAATTTGGCTTCATTGGTAATCATCAAATATACTGCTTGATGAAAGATCCGGGCATGTTCTCCTGTTCACATGTTTCCCTACATCTTTCAAGGTAACGTCCTGGTGGTGTGTGTCCTGATTAAGCATCGGAAGCAGACAACAATGACAGATTTCTGTCTATTCAACTTAGCTTTGTCTGATCTTCTCTTCGTCGTCACGCTTCCATTCTACACACATTACACTCTGGTCAAGCAGTGGACCCACGGTGACTTTTTGTGCCATTTAATTGGTGGTTCCGTCAGCACTGCCTTCTTCTGCAGCATATTCTTCATGGTTGTCATGACATTGGACCGCTACATGGTGATCATGCATGATGCCAAGGTGGTCAAATACCGAACTGCGAGGACAGGGTTTATTCTCACGGTGGCTGTGTGGTTGCTGAGCTTCTGCGTCTCCCTTCCTTCTTTCATCTTCACATCAGAGACAATGCAGCCTCATGGGCTAGGTTGCACTTACGAACCAAAGAATGCTGCCTGGGAGGTGTACACTGTCGCGACAAACAACATTTTGGGACTTATGCTTCCTCTGCTGGCGATGGTGCTGTGCTACTCCAGGATCATACCTGTCCTGATGAGGATAAAGAGCGCAAAGAAGCAACGTGTTGTCAAGCTGATAATTACTATCATGGTTGTCTTCTTCCTCTTATGGACACCGTATAACATTTTACTTTTTCTCAAATTTTTACATTCTGAATGGAATTTCCTAAATGACTGTGACTCTTTGAAACATTTAAAACTCTCACTATCAGTCACTGAGACAATTGCGTTCACTCACTGCTGCGTGAATCCCATCATATATGCCTTTGTTGGACAGAAGTTTATGAGGCGTGTCTTGCAGCTGATTAAATGTGTGCCTGGACTTTCGATCTCCCGCAGGCGTTCATCAGGCTACTCTTCCCGGAAGAGTTCTGTCATGTCCAAGTCCTCTGAGAGCATGTTTATCATGTAGCTTTAATTACATCCATCAGTCTGTCTGTCGGCCCGCCCTCACTCATCTCTCCATCGATCTATCTATCTATTCATCTGTACATCCGTCCATCCTTTCTTCCTTCCCTCCTTCCAATTCATCCTTTCAGCCAGCCCAGTGGCAAAATGTTTGGTCTCAGTCACAGGTTGAGGATCCTCAAACTATGACCCAAAATATACAGCACAAAACTATTCTGTGGAAGACGCTGAATTTGAAGTCTGGATAGACAGCCTTCAAAGCTGAGACAGGAGTGGATCAAAAGTCATCATTGACAAGTGCAGAACTTACCCTTTGTTGAGATTTTAACTGCAGGGATTGCTTCAAAAGGGTGTGGGAAAAAAACTGTTAAGAATTGATGACATTTTTATTCAGGTCAAGTGATTTTTTTTAAGTAATTGATAAAAGTAATGAATTTAGTTTGATTATAATTTTAATACCTTTTGGTTTATAGTACTATCCTTGTACATCCTACCCTCGGCCCCCCAGTGTCTTATCTCAAGCAGACAGCCTCGAACTTGGGTTTTGAATTGGACAGTGATTATAAATTCAACCAACTAGTCAGTGCTGTTGTTAAATCCAGCTTCTTTCATGTTAGGCAGCTGGCCAAAGTCCTTGCCTTCCTTCCTTTCACAGCAGCATTTAGAAACAGTAATCCATTCCAATAATACACTTTATTTTGGAATCAGCCAGTCTTCCTTCAAGCGCTTCCAGTCAATCCAAATTGCTGCTGCTCGCCCCTTGACTGGCACTCATAAGTAGGAGCACAGAACAACTACTCGGGCGCCCCTTCACTGGCTCCCTCAACATTTTAGAGTTCTTGTTAAGATTCTATTATTTGTTTTCAAATCTTTCAGTGGTCTCACCCCACCATACTTCTCTGAGCTCCTCTATTTCAACTGCCCGTTGCCTCAGGTCTGTGGACCACATGCTACTAGAGGTACCAAGGACGGAGCAAAGGCTCAGAGAAGAAGCCTTTGCTGTTGCTGGACCTTCCCTCTAGAATGACCTTCTATTAAATGTCAGGCAGGCCCTCCTGTCCATTTTTAAGTCTCATTTGAAGACACATCTTTATTCTTTGGCTTTCAACCCAATATGAGACTGGCACCGTTCTATTGTTTGCTGGTGTCTACTGTATATATAAATTAGCGTCATTGATTCATCTTTTCATTTACTGTTTTCACTTTCTTCTGTTGTATTATTGTTATTGTATGGTATATGTCAGGTGCTTTGTTCCTACTGCAGCTGTTGTGAAATGCGTTGTACAAATAAAGTTGTATTGGATTGTATTGTATTATAATTGTCAGGTTTTTTTCAGTGACCATTATGGATTGTTTTGTTTGTGTTTTTTTTTTTGTAGAAAAACCTTACCAACAATTGAGCCTTTGGATGTTGTTTGATTTATTTGTCAAATGTGTTTTCAATAGCATAAACTTCAATATGTATACATTAATCATGAATAGTTTGTTATCCGATCATTTGTTGCAATATTGTAGTTTTTCAAAGAACTGGGTTCAGATTAAATGTTTTGCCTCCACACATTCAGAGTTTGACTTTTTTTTTTTGAAGCACCAATATTATCAATATCAATAGTATTATGTGCATCATAACACCTTCAATTCAGAATTCTTCAACGTGATGTGAAAAATGTGTGTAATTCAACGTATTTTACTGAAGAGTAAATGTTACAAACTATGTCGTGCTCCCTCAGGATACCTGAACATTTAATACAAATGAAGCAAAATGACAGGATTCTGGCAAAAGTTGTGGAATGGTTCACATAGCTGACTTTCACAAAGTTAGTTTGAAATTCGCTAGTAACAATAATGCGGTGATTGACAGGTGCTTAACCCAAGACGTCGAGTCAAGTCAGCTTTATTTGCATCACCCTTTCTCACAAAACAATCTCTGAGGGTTTTACAAGCCCACATTGGAAAAATATTAGTGATATATCTTGATCTGAACCCCCTCAACCATGCAAGCAAAAACTAAAAAAAAAAAAAAAAAACACATTTCATTTTTAATTTAATGTGATGTAGTCGGGCAGATGTTGTGAATTCAAATCCAGGCTCCAGCCTACTTTTGTGGAGTTTGCATTTTCTCCCTGTGCCTGTGTGTGTTTTTTTTTCTTTTCTGGGAACTCCAGTTTCCTCTCACATTTCCAAAACATGCTTGGCAGGTTAATTGGATAATCTAAATAGTCCTTAGGTTTGGATGTGAGCGTGAATGGACTCTCAGCCAGAGTCAGCTGGGATCGGCTCAGACCCTAGTGAGGAGAAGCAATACACCTACAGTATGATATCCCTTTTTTTGATGCTAGTGTATGGTGGTCATGGTGGTGATATTTGGACAGGAAAGTATTTTTCAGATGATCCATGGTAAAAACAGTTTGGAAAGCACCGATTTACGTTACTTACATATTCACAAGAAACATATTTGCTCATGGATTTTGGCTTTGGCTCACACTCCTTTAACTTTTCTGTGTGCACACGCAGGCATACAAACAACAATGATTCTTCCATATCACAACAAAACAAGAATTTAAAAGAAAGAATTCACTTAAGAAGACAGAGCAAATGTTAAAAACAGATTATTACAAGCAACCACCAAAAATCCATAGAGACTGTATGTAAAAAAAGTGTGTGGGTGTTTCCTGTTTCTGAAAGAAAATTGGGTAAGTTAAAAAAAAAGATAATAGGCTTCTGATTAGCTTTCTTTCGTCATGTTTGACACACAAAGGAACATTTCTTAGAAAACCACACATTACCTCTGTGCAGCATGTCGGAAACAACACCTTCACTTGGCGTTTACCAGAAAACAGCGTTGCCACAGGATTTGACTCGAAACAGCTAGAAAGGCACAATAACAGGACATCCAAATCTGACACGGCACAGAGGAGACGGCTAGGAGCACCGATTTCATCAGAGAATGTGGTAATTTACTTTTTACTTTGATTAAAACCCGAAAAAACTGTGTGTGCGTGTCTGCGTGTGTGTGTGTGTGTGTGTGTGTGTGTGTGTTTAACAATATTTGCGACAGGAAGTGGGGGTCGAATGTGTGTCATTGTTGTGGCTGAGGAGCATTTAAAGTGAATTACAAAAACAAAGACCACATGAGTGTAGATTTGTAAATGCACAAGTGGTTCACCGCTACATTCAGATGTCGGTTCTGCATGTCAAATCAAGCAGACCATATCAAAGTGTATATCATCAGAAGATAATCGACAGTGAATGGAAAGAATGTTACTCCAGATATTTCAAGTTTTGAAGACTCTGCTTCTTTGCCAAAGTCTCTCAGTGATGAATCACATCATAATCATCGTGAAAGTCAATCGTAAAGAGCAGGAAAGTACAGCTTGAGCTGTGAATTTACTCAGAATATATTAACACACATTTAAGGCAGAAAAGATTCATCACGTAATGCAAAAGACAAAAAATCCCCAACAATACCCCAAAACCCCAAAAAATACAAATTGAATTCATTATTTATCCACTTAATGTATAATTCTGGGCTTCACAAAAGCATGAGGACTAGCACAGAAAATGCAGGCATTGCCTTTTTAACGGTCGTTTCACATTTGTTATTCTTCATATGAATTTACAATTTTGAAAAACAATGTATGTGATGACTTTATCCACCATGTACATGGAATAAGTGTTATTCGAAAAATAGGTCCTGGTTGGAGACAGAAAAGGTTCCGTTTAGGGATATCCTTCATAAAATGATCTCTCCAGGATGGAATAAGTTACTTCACAAGTAAAATAATACAAAGAACATTGTTTAAAAAGGAGTGATGCATTGGAGTAGTCAAAATTACAGCTGTCAATTTGTGTGATTGAACTTCTGTTGTTGACTTGTTTCATTTTTGATCATTTGGGTGTATTTTAAGTTGACTCACATTCTTTTTGAATCTCCAAAAATAGAGCTTATTTTGCTGTCCTCAAATGAAGTCCTTTCTTGTTTTGTGTCTGCTTGCACAGATTTATGGATGCAACAAAGAACGAGACATTTATTTACATGGACATGTATGATTATGAATATGATGATCCAAATTCCTCCCGGTTTGGGGAAGAGAGTCCACAGATATCGAAAGGATTCATGGCCGTGCGGATTGTCCTTTGCATGCTGTTTTTTCTTGGTTTGCTTGGTATGTTCAGAAACTGAAATACACCTTTGCTGTTAAAGTTCTCAATAGTTTTTCAAAAAGCAACTCAGAAATATGCTGAGAATTGTGTTGTCTCATAGGCAACACCACTGTGCTCTGGATTCTCCACCGCTACATCAAGATGAAGACATTGACTGACATTTGTCTGCTCAACTTGGCTCTCTCAGACCTTACTCTGGCTTTGTCCCTCATCCTGTGGGCCTACAATTCTCAGAATCTTGCTGTATGCAAAATCACGACGGGAGTCTATCAGGTGGGAACTCATTCCGGTACAGAAACTGATTACCTTTGCAAGCATCTGCTTTTACTTCGGAAAGCAATGATCAGCATTTTAATTAGAATTTTTTGTCATGTTAGGGACCAAACTAGTAATAGTATCATTGAATTGAATTGAATTGAATTGAATTGAATTGCTTTTATTGTCATTACACGTTCGTGCAAGGAAATTTTCACTTAACAGGCACGCTCTGCACGAGAAACATGAAAAACAATGACAAACATGGGATACAGTGCAAAGGGCCTGTCGGTACTCGCTGTCATAATCAATTTGAAATAATGTACTGTTTGTAATAAAGAGATGTCTTTCCAATTATAAATTTTAAAAAATCACAGATGAATCAATTCTTAAAATAATCATTAGTAGCATTCTGACACTTGCAGAAGATGCAAACTTCTCTTTAGCACAAACAATCGGAGGGCAAGAATGAAGTTTGCAAAAAATTGAGAGATGAACCAAAAATACAGTATACGATGACACGCTGGTGAGGCAAACATTCACCTTTTCCAATGTGAAAGGCTAATGTTCAGACAAAGGAATGCTCGGTCATGAGCCCCTAAAAATATTCAGTTAAAAAATATATACTGTAAATTTTTTAAATGTATGAATGTTGTGATTGGATGTGGATGTGGAAGATTGCATCTTGGATGTGCAAGATGCAAGATGGAACCCAACTATTCGACAACATCCCTTACTACGCAGCAAGATAATGAACCCAGAGCACAGTGCTAAAACAAGAAACAAAATCTTGTTGATTTGCTGCTATTTTGAGTTGTCCCGAAGTGATACATGTAGCCTACTCATGGGGCCACACTAACTTCATATGCATTTCTTGTCAATCTCTTCTCCCCTGAACAGTTGGGATTTTACAGTGGGACTTTGTTTGTGACCTTGATGAGTGTGGACCGCTACCTGGCCATCGTCCACGCTGTGGCGACCATGCAAGCCAGAACCCTTGGCTATGGCTTGTCTGCCAGCATCGCTATCTGGGTTGTATCCCTGGCCATGGCAACCCCACAGGTGATATTTTCCTCCGTTGAAATGAGTCACAACAACTCCTTGAGTTGCCAGCCGGTTTATCCAGAGGAAAGTCAGCAGTTTTGGAAAATGTTCCGAAACTTCAGTGAGAACACAGTGAGTCTTTTCCTGTGTCTACCGATCCAGATTTTTTGTTATGTGAAGATCCTGCTTGTGCTGTCCAAGACGAGGAACTCAAAGAAGGGTCGAGCTGTGAAATTGATATTCATCATCGTCTGTGTGTTTGTCGTATGCTGGGTCCCCTACAATGTTGTAGTTTTCCTTCAGACACTGCAACTGTTTGAAATGTTCAACACCTACAAAGCATCAACGACAATCAGATTGGCTATGACTTGGTCTGAGGTCATTGCACTGTCACACTGCTGTGTAAATCCAGTCATTTATGCACTTGTTGGGGAGAAATTTCGGAAGCCTTTGGGGAATTTGTTCTCCAGATACTATTACAAGAGCAGAGGCTCTGTCAGTCAGCGAGACAACTCTGAGAAAGAAACTTCCAACACACATCTAAGATCCCATTAGGAAACGAGAGACTTGGAATTGGTAGAACGTAGATTAGCTGATTCAGAAGAGTGTAACATAGTGTGCAATTAATCGGTGATTTAAAACTCACTTCAAAATTCAGCAGAGCCTTGAGGGTGGTGAGGTTGACTCCAAATGAAGGGAAAAAAAAATCTCCTTCAGTATAATCTTATTTAAATGAATAATTTGTTGACATATAATATATAATTTCTTAAATGATAAAGTGATGCCAAATTAAGAAGGGAAATGTAAAAAAAGGAAAAGGTAAAGATAAAGAGCTAAATTCTCATGGATTTCATCAAAGTGCAGGCAGACGTTACAATATATGTGGTTGATGTCATTGTATTTCAATATGACAAAAGCATGTCTCAAACCCTCTGTATCATTGTAGAAACAAATTCATCGAATGCCTCATTATTATCATCATCCTGATTATATTTTTAAAATCATGCCCCTATAATGTGGGGGTGTCACGGATGGACACAAATGCCCGGGGTGAAAGGCGATCTTCAAGTGCTGTCTTCACAGTGGTGATCTGTGATCATCTATCCGTGGAGGTCTGCTTGCTTTCCTTATAAACACGGTTTTCATGCTTTGATTTTTTTTTTTTTTTGCATGACCTTCAGCGAGTCAATTTTTGCTTTTGCAATATCAAAGATTGTGTGTGCTTCGACTGCACCGAATTTAAAGGAAAGGAAGGGGGGGGTCGCTTCCATGAGCTGCAAAACAAGCCAGCTGTGTTCGCTCCCAAATCGGCGCAAATGCCCCTTTCTAACTGCACACGCCTACGAATATACCAAAAGAAAGAAAGTTCTACCCACACACACAGTATGACTGCACTTTGTATGAAAATTGCACTGGGCACAAAAATAGGTGTTACTGTCTTGGAATAAGGCATCACTTGTACAGCCTCAATCATTTAGCACAATGCGCTGTTAAGTTGATAACTTGCTTCTGAGCGATTAGACTCAACATGGTATCCTAATCTTCAGAAAGTACCCAGTTAAATACAGCATTTCTGTTCTTGGGGTGGCGGCCCGGTAGTCCAGTGGTTAGCACGTCGACTTCACAGTGCAGAGGTACCGGGTTCGATTCCAGCTCCGGCCTCCCTGTGTGGAGTTTGCATGTTCTCCCCGGGCCTGCGTGGGTTTTCTCCGGGTGCTCCGGTTTCCTCCCACATTCCAAAAACATGCATGGCAGGCGGATTGAACACTCTAAATTGTCCCTAGGTGTGAGTGTGGGCGTGAATGGTTGTTCGTCTCTGTGTGCCCTGCGATTGGCTGGCAACCGGTTCAGGGTGTCCCCTGCCTACTGCCCGATGACAGCTGGGATAGGCTCCAGCACCCCCCGCGACCCTAGTGAGGATGAAGCGGTTCGGAAGATGAA
>CAAKHF010019312.1:12005-25656 GCA_901007745.1 Hippocampus kuda | reverse complement strand
AAATGAAAGTTTTTTTGTGATATTTTTCCGTATTCATAGTTTATCATCCTATTATTTTTGTAATGTTTGATGTTGATTATTTTTTAAAATCCCTGTTGACTTTCATAACACAGGTGGCACATATTATTATTTTTTTAATTGTAGGAGTATTATTTGTCATAATCCACCTATCCATTATGCGAACTGCTTTATTCTCACGAGGGTTTTGGGTGTGCTGGAGCCTATCCCAGCTGACTTTGGGCATAAGGCGCGGTACAACTTGAACTAGTTGTATTTTATTAAATTCATAAATCTTTCATGACTTTGAAGGCCACATAATTATTTACAATTTAATATTATTTACAATTTTAATATTATATTTATTATGTGCCTTTTTCAAAACACATTGATATTTTTTGGTAAATTTTTTTTTCCTCTGGAATTTTCAGGACCCAGGCGGAAATGGGCCACACTTGCCGTGGCACTATCAACCTGGCGACGGCGACCATCACCGTGGACGACGCGTGCAACTTTGTCATCTCTAACGGCGGCGCGCAGACTTATCACCTGAAGGCCAGTTGTGAAGTCGAGCGACAGCGCTGGATCACCGCGTTGGAGCTGGCCAAGGCCAAAGCGGCACGCCTTCAGACTGAGTCGGGTAAAACAAACAAAGCAGCAAAAACACTTGAGATAATGCAAAAGCTTCTCAGTTGTCAACGGTCAGGGACGAGGAAATGGAATCGATATTTTTCTTGCTCTCTTTGTGAACAGATGACTCGGGTGACGACTTCTCTCAGTTGACCCCGACTGCACCTTCTGGACAAGGTGGCAGTGGCGGCTCGCAAAATTCCGAAGTCCAGTCGGCGCTGCGGACACTGGGCAGCAAGGTGGAGGACCTGAGCACGTGCAACGATCTCATCTCCAAACACGGCTCGGCTCTCCAGAGGTCAGTCCATCTTTATCGATACAATCCATATAGCCTTTCTTTCTTCATCTTCAGTTGGCAGTTCAACATGAAAAAAAAAAAATTAAAAAGTGACTGTTTATTTTTTTTAATACAACATAAAAAGGACAGATTTGTCAACATTCAATTCAAGCTTGCCACTCCCATTTCAAATTGAACATGAAAAAAAAGTCATTTAACCTAACTTAGGAAAATCAGCTGGCGTAATGCTAACATACGAAGCAATCACATGCTAACAAAACTGACCTTTACCGTATGTTGAGATAACCCCCACCACCCCCTGTTTTTTGTCAGATTGATAAACTAGTGATTGGCCATTTAAGGATTTAAAACAAAATGTTGACTGCCAATGAAAACAGTGACAAGGTATGTATGATACACGACTCCTCAACTGTGGCGCAGGTCTTTGTCGGAGCTGGACAATTTGCGTCTGACGGGAGAGGCGGGAGATAAAATTCGGCAGGTGACAGAGAGGGCGACGCTGTTCCGCATCACCTCCAACGCTATGATCAATGTCAGTTCACACTTGATTTTCTTTTTCTGGTCCATTGCAAAAACAAAAAATGTATTATTCTCCGCTCGCTGCCATCACATTAAGTTAAATTTTGCAAGATTTTTGTTGCAATCATGACATCTTAGATTCACAATGTTGCTCCTACTATATGGTTTTCTTGTCATTTTTAGTTATGTAAAAGTCTTAGGAGTGCATTCTTGTGTTAGGAAGACTTTACTTTTATGTGACCTATTAAAAAAATTCTCTGTGACTTACTTTAGTAATATTTTAACTTTTTTTCTTGTAATTACAACACAATTTCGATATTGTTCAAAAATTTTCAACAGCTTTTCCCATAGCATGACTTTTTATTGTGTACAATCAAGACTTGATATTTGAAACTGACAAGTTCCTTTGGCATCATGGCACTTTTGTTTCGGTGGAACTTTGAAGGCATGCCGAGACTTCCTGGCACTGGCGCAGGCGCACAGCAAGCGTTGGCAGAAGGCGCTGCAGGCGGAGCGGGAGCAGCGGGTGCGACTGGAGGAGACTCTGGAGCAGCTGGCGAAGCAACACAACCACCTGGAGCGAGCTTTCCGCGGTGCTGCTGCGCAGGCCAACGCCACCGCTGACAATAAGAGTAAATAGGCGCGCCAGCCTGTGGCTTCAAGAATCACCACTAAATTCCCATCATATCATTTTTTTTAATCTTTATTAATTTTGTTTTTTTTTTAAAAAGAAATTATGATTTTACTGACGTACTTTGTAGTACATTTTTCTTGCTGTTTCCACTTTTGTAAGAGTAGCATACTTTGTCTTCGTAAACAAAAAATAGCACTTCATTTTGATGATACCATTTATCCCTGAAATTTGAATTTTTATTTTTGCAGCGCCACAACAAATTCCAATTGTATCTTTGTATTACGATTTCCTGGATAGGCGCCGTCGCAGCAGCGAAAGGCGAGGCCAGCGATGAGGACGACGACAACGAGTTCTTTGACGCCGTGGAAGAAGCCCCAGAGTTCATCACTGTGCCCGCGGACCCTCGCTTCCACAAGTCAGTACATCCCTGTGTGTGGGTGTGGGTATGTGTGGTTGCTGTTAATATTAACATGAAAATGTTCATCTTTTGTTCCAGAAGGTCGAGCAGTAATGCCAGCGGTTTCAATAGTGAAATGTGTTCAGATGATCAGTCAGTAAGTGACTTTTTTTAATTGCGGCGCTTCAACTAACGGAGTCCGACCAGAGTCGCACAGTTTGATCGTTATTCTCATAACATGACACATTTTTACTCAGACTTAATTCTGCGTAGTGTAGATATGTTATCATTTAAAATTGCAACTTTATTAGGTTCTTATCGTCATTATTCCTTTTATAAAATTTCCTGGCATAAAATGAGGACTTTATACTCATTAATTTCATCTCATTAAATGGTGGCATTATTCTCAGAGTTTTTCTTATTATTGTGACCTTGTGAAATCTTACAAGTTTTATCTTCGTAAAATGACACATTTTTACTCATAATTGACTTTTTTGTAATGGAATAACTTTTTTTACCTTGCAAAAATATAACTTTGTCCTCTTAACTGCAATTGTTAATGTTAGCAGGTTTTTATTGACGCGTACTACATTACATTCTTCTCGTGTAAAATTACACATTTATTCATATCATATTAAAAATTTCCCCTTTCTGTTTTTCAAATTATTACAACTTTTTATTGTAAAATTATTTTACTTTGGTTACTATGTCTAGGTTTTAACTTGTGTTGTCTTTTTTTTTCTCTCTTAAAGAAGTCATCGAGTGGCTTCTTTATTCTTGACCTTTTTATGACGACACTTAATCTCCGCCTATAAAGAGTGTTATTTTTATGAAGTGACCATTTGATTCCCGCTAAAATGTTTTTTGCCTTTTCAGCTGAACGAGGAGCCCCTGGCCATGAACCAGGAGTCACCTTCGCAGGAGTTGTTGCCGCTGAAGAAGCGGCGCACGCGCATCCCGGACAAGCCCAACTACTCGCTCAACCTGTGGAGCATCATGAAAAACTGCATCGGCAAAGAGCTCTCCAAGATTCCCATGCCTGTGAGTGGCCAGGATCTCAATCTGCTGTATATCTTTATCCACGTGTATGTTACTGGAAAGATCTCTGTATTTTTCTCATGCAGCCGTGATGCCTTTTGATCCTATAGGTGAACTTCAACGAGCCCATTTCCATGCTGCAGCGTCTGTCTGAGGACCTGGAGTACCATGAGCTGCTGGACAAGGCGGCCAAGTGCCACAGCTCGCTGGAGCAGATGTGCTACGTGGCTGCCTTCTCTGTGTCGTCCTACTCCACCACCGTCCACCGCACGAGCAAGCCCTTCAACCCGCTGCTGGGCGAGACGTACGAGCTGGACCGCCGGCGGGAGAGCGGCTACCGCTCCATATGTGAACAGGTGAGTCTGCCGAGGCGAGCTGTGGATCGCTCGGTGAGCTACTTGCGCTTGTCACTTGTGAGCCAAACAAATCATATACTTTAGGCAAGCCCCCTCCCTGTCCATTTTTAAAACTCGTTTGAAGACGGATCTTTATTCCTTGGCTTTCAACCCAACATGAGACTGACACTGCTGTCTCGTTTTCTGGCGCCTACTGTATATTTGTATCAGCAATTTTTGTTTTAATTCACTGTTTTCACTTTTTTGTTGTTGTTCTTGTATTATTGTTAATTTATGTTGTATGTAAAGTGCGTTGTTACTGCTGTTGTGAAATGCGCTATATGAATAAAGTTATATTGTATACTCCGTACTGATGAGGCAGGCGAAACTTTAGAGCAGGAGCGTCAAACTCATTTTTGTCAGGGGCCACATTTTAGTTATCGTTTCCCTTGGAGGCCCGTTATGACTGGAACAATATAAAGAAGTCAAGAATAACGGTTCATTCAGCTATTGTTCAAGTTAATCTAATGAGCGAATTGGTAACAAGAAAATGTTTAGAAAATCTCTCATATTTATTAGATTTGAGAATTTTATATTTTGGTCGACATTTTAGGAAGCATCATGGAAGTTCACGTGTTTGATTTGCTTTTGTGGGCCACATAAAATGATGTAGCCGGCCAGATCTGAACCCCGGGGCCTTCAGTTTGACACCTGTGCTTAAGAGTTTTCACCGATTGACCGGCACTAATACGCTCGGCGCTTGTGGCTCCCGCCAGGTCAGTCATCACCCGCCGGCCGCGGCTCATCACGCCATCTCCGATCGCGGCTGGACTCTTAGGCAGGAAATCACCGTCGCCAGCAAATTCCGTGGCAAATATCTTTCCATCATGCCGTTGGGTAAGAGCGCTTGACAACATGAAGCAAAGCGGCGCGTCCTTTCTGGCATGTTCATAACCATCACTGTGTCGCTTCGCATTCCCAACAGGGACCATTCACGCCATTTTTGACAAGGGCAACAATCACTACACGTGGAAGAAAGTGACCACCACAGTGCACAATATCATCGTTGGGAAACTCTGGATCGACCAGGTGAGATTCCAAAGCATCATTTCTCCCAAATGTTTATGCTGAGAAAATCACAACAGACATTCAAATGTCTCATTGAAACACAGACGCCTGTCCGACGGAATTATTGAGATATTGAATTAGTCTTTTTCTGTGTTTGTTCCTGATATTTAAAGTTTACATTTTTAATTAAGGGGACTTATTCAAAGGAGCTCAATTTTTTTCCCGTTTTATTGTTCGTGCATTTCTGACTCGTGGTGATGGTTTCAAATGTCCTCTCTCATCTTAGTCGGGAGAGATCGATGTGGTGAACCACACAACAGGAGACCGCTGCCATTTGAAATTTGCGCCTTATAGTTACTTTTCCAGAGATGTGGCCAGAAAGGTGAGAATTGCATTTTTTGTTGTTGTTTTTGTCGTCGTCGTGTTTTTTTGTTCCTTTGGTGGCATCTGCTCACGATGACTGTGCTCTGCCATCGTACCCCTCAGGTGACCGGTGTGGTCATGGATAAGGATGGCAAAGCCCACTACGTGCTGTCGGGAACCTGGGACGAGAAGATGGAGTTCTCCCGTGTGATGCAAAGCAGCCGCGGTGGGGAGAACGGCTCCGAGGGCAAACAGAAGACCGTCTACCAAACCCTGAAAGCCAGAGAGGTGTGGCGGAAGAACCCTCTGCCGTAAGTCTGTGGGAAGATCAGCGGCATCACGGCATACATTAGAGAAAAGGCAAATGAGGAATTTGGTGAATATTCCTTGCTTTCTGAAGCCCATATAGACGTGAAGAAAGGCATGTATTTCCCGTGCGGCGTCTATTCAAGTGCACCCACCGATAACGCTCTGTTAGAGCGCAAGCTTCTCTTTGAGGACATCTGGCTAGCTCACTCAAGTAACCTGGACGATTTGTCATCTCCGCTGGTCCACAGTGAACGCGCTGAGACCATGTACTACTTCACTACCTTGGCGCTCACTCTAAACGAGGCCGAGGAGCCCGTGGCGCCCACGGACAGCCGGCGCCGGCCCGACCAGCGGCTCATGGAGGACGGTCACTGGGACGAGGCCAACAGCGAGAAGCAGCGGCTGGAGGAGAAGCAGCGCATCGCCCGGCGCGAGCGCGAGAGGGAGGCTCTCAGCCAGCGCGCCTCCGGCCACCCCGATGAAGGTTGGGCCCCCGTTCCTTCCACAAATACCCTTTACAGTAATCCCTCGCTATTTCGCGGTTCGTCTATCACGGCTTCGGTGCGTCGCGGATTTTTTCAAACATTCTTAAAAAAAAAAAAAATAATAATTTTTTTTTTTTGGAAGTCCGCAAAAAGTCCGCAAACGGTCCGCGAGAAGCAGTGAAAGTCAGCAAAATAACAGTGAGTCAAATAGAGCAACATATACAGTACATGTTGGGGTGAGGGGGGGGCTGAGAAGATGTAAAGCCATGTTGACTGGCTGTGCATCTTCTTTCTGTCTTATCACGGTGGGTTACTCTTTGATCTTTAATTAGTGTCTAAGTGTTTTTTACGATGCTGCTAGTGTGTGGCAGAGAGAGAGAGAGAGAGAGAGAGAGAGAGAGCTATTCCATCCTTAATTGACAAATCATAAACACTCTGCTGCACACCGTGGGATCGTAGCTAACCTGTATGTGTGTGTGTTCGCTCTGCTCAAGCGCAAAGGCCCACGTGGAGCAATTTGTTTTTATGTATATGTTAATTGGTCGCTACGTCGCGGATTTTCGTTTATCACGGGTGGTTTTGGTCCCCATGAACCGCGATAAACGAGGGATTACTGTACTTCCTCTCCAATCGGGATAGGACACTCTTTCCATCATTTCTGATTATTTTTGGCAAATTGTAGGCTTTCTTTTAGAGATGAGCTGTCCAATTGCTACTGAATTTGAAGGGCACGTACACCAGACCGGTCAACTCTCTTCACCCTCTTATCTGCATTTTTTTCCTGCCAAGTTGTGTCCCATTTTCATTGTGAACCCTTTTACAATGTGGCGCATGGCAGTAAAATCCTGGGGGGGACTAAAGGGAATTAGTAAAGTAAGGGGTTAAAAAAAAAAAATCCATGTTGCAATTCTCTTTTTCAAAAGCTGTCGATGAGGATTCTCGAAACGATCCATCGATGAAAAGCAAGTATTCCTTCCTTCTCCTGTCTCCTTCCCGCAGTCGCCTCCGTCCCATCTGGGGTTTCCGCTCCTTCACTCACGCAGATTTTTCATTCTCCCCAGGCGCACCTCATGATCTCTACAAGGCACTTTGGTTCGAACGCTGCCAGGACCGAATCACTGGTGAGCAGGTCCACATCTATAAGGGCGGCTACTGGGAAGCTAAAGAGCGCGGCCACTGGGAGGGCTGCCCAGACATATTTTGACCACCGACTTAACCCGGTTCAAGAAACAGAAGCAGGAAAAAAAAAAAAGAAGCTCCCCCGTAGGTTCTCTGTTCTAAGAGACCTCCAGGACAGTGGTAGGCCCTCAAGCTTGTCGTGAGTAGTGCTTCCTTCCACATCCATCTCTCAAATTTGTGCGATCAATCGGTGGCCTTTATGAAGACAATTTATTTCTGTTTTTTCTGATGATTTGTGTCTTAACGTCACGTCGCTTACTGTGCGACTATGTGTGTTTGGGTGGTTGGGTGTGTGTGTGTGTGTGGAGTGTGCTGGGAGACGGGGTGTTATCTTGTTCAACTGTGATAGAATAGTCTCTCCTCCTCGCCTTTGACAACCTGTGCTCACTTGTCAGAAAAATGTGTGAGTGAACTGGACGCTCAGGTTTTAATATGGTTGGAAGTAAAAGAAGGCCGAAGTGATTATTATAATTTTTTTTTTTTAAGGAGAAATACTTGTTTTATGGTGTGAAGAATAGACACATTTAAAGTAAATGCAGTGCTGATTTAAAAAAAAAAAAGATGCATATGCAAGCACATGGTGACACCAAAAAAGTGTTTCGTCTTTTTTTTTTTCCTTGTCGTTTGTAAGTGTACTTAATCAAGACAAAGAATCTAAAAAAAACCTGATTTTATAAACGTATAATAATGTCTGGAAAGCAGTGAGGCATTTTTCTGTTGTGTCATGTCACCAAAAAGGGAGATTTCACGCTCGACTGAAACATAACAACATTGTTTGCGATTTTGTATCCAGGACGAGGAAATCTTGAATAAACGCTGTCATGTCAAACAAATAGCTTTTGATTACTTTTATTTTGTTATGCATGATAATGTCGAAAAATGTTTCACCATCCACCCGTACCCCGTTCAAAGCACGTCGCAAAATGTCACATCCATTTACTGTTTTCCTGCCTTGCTATTGAAATGATGTGTCTTTATGCTTGTGGAGGCTCTCAGTTGTACAGGAAAGTTCCATCGAAGAAAGGGTTCCGTCAGTCGTCATCTGTACCTATGGGTAAAAAACAAAAAGGACGTTTCGCTTCTCTCACAGAAGTTTCGTCAGCGGTAGACAACTCTGAAGTCTCCGTGAAGACTCCGATGTGTCTTTATGTGAAACGAGATCATAAGTCTGGTCTCTCTGTGTAAACCTTGCGTGTTTCAAAAAACAAACAACAAAAAAAAAAAAATCATCCCAGACGGTTTTGATGACAAGATAGAAGACAATGGACAGAAATGGGATTTTTTTTTTGGGATTTGTTGTGGTGTCCTCTGCGCTCAGGTTTCCATCTTGCTCTATTTTAGCATACCAACTGTTTCCAGGCCGCCATTTGAAAGTAATAGCGCTGGAGAAACTTTCTGGGCCCAGGTTGCTAACCTGAGTTAAAACGAGCATGTCAAATCGTTATTGACACAATGAACAGTCCCAATCCATGTACTCTTAACGGTCTCCATACTCCACTTCCTGTCTTGATTTTTATCATAGCAGCTATTCACTGTTGTTTGCAAGTCACATTGCCCCTCGCACTTTCTGTGCTCACCTTGCTTTTTGTTAGCCTTTTAAATCAATAGTACCCTGTGTGCAAACAGTATAATGGGGGGGGGGGGGAAAAATCTTATTGAGCAGGCTCAGTGCTTTTCTTTTTTTTTTAACCTGTGTTGCTATCATTCCCAGATAAATACAGGATAGAATGTAAAATCCTTATCGATCTGCTGGAGTGCTTTTTATACTTTGCACTGCCTTCCCATCCCACATCTGCAGCTGATTAAATAAATGACGCCCCCCCCCACCACCACCACACCCTCCCTGTCACTATTGTTGACCAAACGGTAATGATGTCATACTCCACTGAGCTTGCGACCTCATCTGAAGGGTAAATCATTAAGTCTCCCTGCTCTGGCATCCGATACCGTCCCGGGACACACCCTGCCTGCGATGCAGCGCAATGCGTGCAAAAGCCAGAGTGCTGACTCAGGGAAAGTGGTGTGAAAGCCCGGCGAAAGGGTGCAACGGGAAAACGGCCGGGTGAGAGGGGAGAGAAAGGTAACGGTGGCGGGTGGAGCAGGTGAGAAACGACTCCTACGTCTTCATTTGGGACCTTTTGGATGCCGATTAGTCATTAGTTTCCTCAATTTGTAAAGTGTTCCACTTCCACCAGCAAATTACCACCAACGGAGAGACCAAAGCTCATTTGCATGCTGTACAATCAGATGGAGGTCCGTCTACCGAGCTTGTCTCGGGTTGCTGTCTGCGGCGGTACCCATGGCAACGAGCTCTCCGGGGTCTACTTGGTCAGGGAGCTGATGAGGACAGCGTCGGGCGCTGAGGCGGGAGGGGACGTGTCCGTGCGGGCGGTGCTGGCAAACCCACGTGCCACCCGGCTGGGCCGACGATACCTCGACACCGACCTGAACCGATGCTTCACCCACACCGCCCTCAAGTAAGACTGCTGCACTTATTCTCTCTATTCCAAAGTGTCCCGTCCTGCCTGTTCTGTACTGAAGTTCTTTGAAATAGCAGCCAACTGCTGGCTTATCGCCTGGCCTGCAGTAAAATGCTTATGTTGTGATCTTGGCTGTCTGCTAGAATTCCAATTGTCTATATATCGCCAACCCTCGTGAGGATAAGCGGTACGGATAATGGATGGATGGATGCGCATGTCATCATTGAATCAGTCCTTCACGTGACACTGATTTCTTCCCATCTTTTGTCCGCGGTCGTCACCCACAGCGGGCCCTTGTCCGATGCGCCCCCCTACGAGATGACCCAAGCCCGGGAACTGGACGCCCTGCTGGGGCCCAAAGGGAGTCCGCGAGCTGTGGATCTTGTCTGCGACCTCCACAACAGCACATCCAACATGGGCCTGTGTGTCATCGCTTTCTCCGACTGTGACTGGATCTGCTTGCATGTGTTCCGATACCTGCAGGTATGCCCCCGAAAAAAATCTATTTTACACGTGAATACATTTATTTTACTTATGAGAATATATGTTGACGTTCGCCTTCCGTTTTTTTCCAGCGGCAGATGCCAGACATACCAGTGAGGTACATTCATTTGGACGTCCCCGACAAGGAGTCATTTTCTCTTGATTCAGTGGGAAAACATGGTTTCGGTACGTGTTATTTTTGCATGCGTTCAGGGTACAAAACTCACACCTATTTACAAATTCACCCGCAACGGATATGCAAACGGTGGGGCAACACATCTAGACAATACGCATAGGCATATATGACTAATATTACACCATCTGAAATCTTTCAATGCCAGCCATTAAAAAAAGAGAACCTATTAAGTACCAACCAATTTATAAAATTCTGACTGATCTTTCAAAGCTCACGGGATGTTGTGTTTTATGACTGTGAACACAGAAACTACCAAATGAAAGGATAGACTTCTTTCATCACACAATAAGTGTTTCGAATTTATTCCTCCTTATAGTGATCAGCAGAAGAACATGGTTTGCGTTCACCCAAAATCACATATTTTGGACCAAAAAATGCAGAAAACAAGGTTTTTGTGAAAAGATTGCTTTTGTGACTACATGTAAACAGTCCTTCTGTAAAACACCAGAAAATGTGCATCGCAAAATAATGTATTTACAAATAATAATCCATATAACAGTTTTACATTTGAGCTATTTGTAGGCTGTCTACTAGTAGTAGTTGTAATTAGTAGTGTGTGTGTGTGCATAGTGCCATGCGTGTGTGTGTGTGTGTGTGTGTGTGTGTGTACATTATGTCATTGCATTTACTTCAAAATATAAATCGTCATATTTTCTGTCTTCATTAGCCACAGTCTTTGTAATAGATTAACGAATGACTAATACTTGGATTAATCACAAAATGATTGTAACGGTGTAAATTCCAGAGTACTAATCTCATCCAAGAAGAAGAATGCTGCCACCTGCTGGCCATCGTTTAAAAAAATTTTTTTTTAACTTTCCCATTTTAATGATCAAATCAGAGTCGGCCAAGACTTTTCAGGGATCTGGAATGGATTAATCTCATTTCCTATCGTTTTAAAATGGAAAGATGATTAGAGTTCAGAGAAGTCACACCTCTGTATTGACGGGAGTTTCCTGTACATTTGAAAACTGCTCAAAATTACAAGGTGCTCATCTGTACTTTCAGCTTTAGAGATCGGTCCTCAGCCTCACGGCGTGGTGAGGTCCGACATCTACACGGCCATGAAAGACGGCCTGCAGCACACGCTCGATTGGGTGCGGCTCTTCAACTCGGGTATGTGAAACCACTGCGAGCACGCGGGCGATTCGGGTCCTGCCTCACTTGCTCGTCTTCTGTGGTTTCAGGCGCCGTTTTTGAGGGTGGGCCAGTAGACCTATTCACCGCGATTGGACACGTCGACTATCCAAGAGAAGCCGACACTCAAAACATCATGGCGGCGATTCATCCAAAACTTCAGGTACAAAACTCTTGTAGGGATGGAAACTTCAAAAGAGTTGCTCTTCGTGACAAATCTGACGATGAATAGGAATGGTTTACAACCTTGCGGTCGAAACACATAACCTGTTGTTCTCACAATATTTCAACTTTTTGTTTTGTCTTCTCTTAAGATTAAGATTTATTCTCTAAATCAAATCAAATAAAAATAATTGTTAAAAACACTTAATTCGTTCAAGAATCAAACTACTTTCTCTTTGGGTTACATAACAAGACTTGATTCTCATAAAATGGGCTTTTTTAGTACTTTTTATGTGACTTCATTCTTGGTAAAATCCAATTTCAAACCTGAAAAATTACCCAAAAAATTCTAAAAACAAAAAAAAAAAAGTCAGATGTATTCATTTTTAAAAATCCTTAAAGTTTTTCTTAAAAAAAAAACTTAATTCTTGGGAAAAAAAACATTTGTGGTAATTAGACCCTTTTTTTCTGTTGAGGATCCCATTTTGTTCTCTGACAGGTACAACTTTAGAATGTAAAAAACACAAACAAAAAAACTATTTTCTCAAGAAGATCAGTTGGTATAAGTAAAAGGTCTCTTCTGGCAGGACCAAGACTTCTGCCTGCTGCGCCCCGAGGAGCCCATGTTCCAGACGTTTTCGGGCCAAACACTGTGCTACAAGGGCAGCGAACCTCTTTATCCCTTCTTCATCAATGAGTGTGCCTATTATGAGAAGGGCGTGGCACTCTACCTAGCCAGGAAGAGGAGTGTCACCCTTCCTACGCTGCGGGTGCACAAAAAGGGGCATCCGGCTAACTTTGTGTCAGTACAGGAAGAGGAGGAGGAATGAGACCAAAAAAAAATAAAAACACCACCACCACTGAGGATAATCAACACAAACGTATGAAAAAAAAAAGTTTTATTACAAAACAGCACATGCACGCTTACATATCACACATCAAGAGCAGGTCGCATCCGTACTGAACCAACATTTGTCATTGCCTAGAATGTCGTTGAAATCTACGGATTTTTCAATGTCTTGTCCAAAAAGCAGAATTTCATGACAGCCCGCAACTTTTAAAAAAATCGAGCAGCAGGTGTAGCGCAAGATGGCTGTTAGGGTACATTCATTTAAAAAAAAAAAAAAAAATTTGCTTGCAGCAATGTACTTGAGTGTTGTTTCTACTCTTGGTGTGCAGAAATAATGGGGGAAGAGGGGGTAACGAACAAAAACAGGACATATGAAACTGAAAAAAACACAAGAAGCGCTTACATGTGAAAACGACAACTAGCTATCAAAATGTAAACCAAAAAAAAAAAAAGCGTCCAGAATAATAAATACATAAATGCCAACTTAGTTTACAAAGCAATGTACAGTTGTAATTATTCACCAAGGAGCTACAGTCATTCTGAAAAGGAAGAAAATCAGAGGACAAAAAGGTTTGAATTTCTACGAGGGAATGGCAGACTCCCTCGTTAACCGAAATGCAACAGTGGTGTTTTTTCACTTGGCTTTCAACAGTGTGCTTTTTGCCCCACCTCCTAAAACTGTGATGGTTTCTCCCCCACAAAAATGAAACTTGATTTTTGAAACCTAGTGGTTATTCTCCCTTGTAACATGACACATTTTATTCTCCAAAGATACAATAATAATAATAATACTAAGACTATTGTCTTAGGTTGGCAACTTTTTTTTTCCTTGACAAAAGTAAAACCTTGTACAGCTATGCCTTTTTCCCTCATAATAACATTTTAATTCTATTCTCATCTTTCCAGAAATATGACTTTTTCGTGACAGACTTCATGTTTTTTTTCTCATTATTAACGATTGTCTTGAAATATTTTGTCACACAAAATTTTGTTCTTGTAACATTCTTATCTTTTCTCGAAATTGTCAGATTTTTTTCCTAGCAAAATAGGAATACTTTTTTTAACATAATTTCTCAAAAGTTTATCTCCTG
>CAAKHF010019308.1:19394-34372 GCA_901007745.1 Hippocampus kuda | reverse complement strand
ACAGACATCCCACTACACATCAGAGTGTCCAGATTTTACACACCAGTTCATGACCCTAGATGAGGAAAAGTCAATAAATTTCATGAAGAAAAAGAAAGGATATCCAGTGCTTTGGTCAACGCAAAAACTGAAATGGGTCAAATTGACCCTTAACATAATATAAGGGTTAATTAAGCATGATTGTAAAGAGGGCTAGTTATAAGCTGGGGCAAGAGAGGGCATGCACAAATACGTGCGAGCTTCTTCAACTTTTTTTCCTCCGCTTTAAGCGATATGTGTGGCTGTCTGTCTGCCACCGTCTGCAGTGAGACTGGAGAAAGCGCCACAGAGTTTTGGTTTCAGGAAGTATGTTCATATTGATGTTTTTTTTTTTTTTTTTGGCTTTAAACGTTTATTCATTTAGTATGTTTTTATTTAATGCTGTTTTTTTTGAAGAGTGTAATAAAAGTGTGTAGTGTCACTATTTTGCAGTCAGAAATTTTGAAGATAACCTCTGCATCATATTATGAGTTTGCTTAGCGGTCTAAATAATGTCACTCGAATACACGTGCATGCAAATGCGTTCTGATTAGTGGAGCGATAATTGGTCAAATATGTATTTAATTAATTGACGGTGGCTTGAATTTACCCCCTTCAATAAAATCAGACACCTTAAGGAGCACCACGTCTCTTTTGGGATTCATTTTAAGGGGCTTAACCAGAGGAAAAACCTGTGGAAATCAGTCATTAATAGAAGGATCCTACATTTAGAGAGTTTTTTATTCTCGAAACCGACATAGGAATTGAAAGAGGTATGTCACAAGGAAACTAACGACGGTATTTTCACAACTATAAGACGCACGTAAAAGTCTTACATTTTCTCCAAAAATGGACGGGGCGCCGAATAATGCGGGTCGCCTTGTGTATGTTCCAAAATCTGTGAATGCTGTTGTGTGACTTCAATGAGTGGCCGGCTTGAGAGACTGATGTTGTGCCTACATCTTGCTTATATAGACCAAAGATGGACATAATTGAGGACAGCATGCAGGCATGACAGTGGGAAGGGTGGGCGTGAAAGAGGATATGCATTGTGCAAAACCGAAAAGGAGTCACCCAATGAATGAGCAGTGGGAAGTTCGTGCTGATTCAAATCTCGCAGTCAGTGGTCAAGTGATTTGAAAAAAGGAGGTGGCAGGAAGATGTTGGGGATTTTTTATTTTATTTTATTTTATTTTATTTTATTTTATTTTGTGGTCCAGCAGCGCACGGGAGGTTTGGTGCACCTCACATTTGCAGTGCACTTTGCTTTTCATGTCTGCCTTCCTTTGTTTAGTCAGTAGTTAACTATGCTTTCAATATTATCTTTGTTATTGCAATCAAAAGTAGCTGTCTGTTGGAGTGTGTCGGGCAGAACCCTTTTACGGTAATAAATGGTTACTGCTCAAAATCACCACAAGATGGCATCGGAACACCAACAGGGAAACAACTCAATAGGGAACATAGAGAGAGTTACAGGCTCTTTACATTAGGCGCATTGGACTACAGGGCGCACTGTCGACTTTTGAGAAAACCAAATGCTTTTAGGCCTGATAATGCTGAAAATACGGTAATCCGTATAGGACATTTGCAAACAGCTGCAGTTACAGACCAACCTAGTAACAATCGTAATTTCTATTTGAAACAATGTCCTGTTATTGAATAAGAAAAAAGAAATTCTATTTAACATTTTTTTTAATCTGCTTAGTTGATTAATAGAAGAACAACAGATCAATTGATTATTGGACAAAAATCTGCAGCTGTAGCTCCTAAATTGAAATGTTTACACCAAATCCACATGAACAGTATCTGCAACATAAAATCCCTAACAGCACATCCCAAGATGCAGATGTTAGTTTTGGGAATGGAAATTTACAGGGTGATTCCATGTTTTATTTTCCCCTCAAGATTGAGTGATTGGGTATTTTTTTTTTCATTCTGCTACCTGTTAACTCTTATCGACTACCCCATTTTTTTCTCGATTTTGTGTTTCTTCATGCCAGAAAGTTGCCGTTGAAATGTTTATTGTTTTGTGGCATGTCGCTGATCAGCTTTTTTCACCACAAATTTAGACAACTGAATGAACATCCTCTGAAACTGGTGACTCCATAAATTTTGCCAGGGTTTGTATTAGACACATTAGTTAATACTAGAACCCTGGCATAAAGACACACATCTGTACTTGGCAGTCAAATGGAACATTTTCATTTTCTATCCAGAGTACCGTATGATACCGTAGACACGACGAGCAGATAGTATTTCCAAAAGTCTAACAGAACATTGTAGAGAGTGTGACAACTGAAAAATAAGATAGGCTGGAAGAGATTTTCCAAGCAGAAGTCCAGCCCTGTCTGTGACATAAACCCCCGATATCTTTGGAATCTTGTTTTGGATCTCATTGTGTTTGGCGAGTGTTCATCATTTTGTAGCTGGTTGGTATGGCCATTGTACGTCGACGTTATCCCTTGATCCATCATAAAAGGCAAACATAGCAAGATATGTTTTTTCATTCATTCATTTTCCGATCCGCTTATCCTCACAAGGGTCACGGGGGGTGCTGGAGCCTATCCCAGCTGTCTTCTGGCAGTAGGCGGGGGACACCCTGAACCGGTTGCCAGCCAATCGCAGGGCACACCGAGACGAACGACCACCCGCGCTCACACTCACACCTAGGGACAATTTTTCAGTGTCCAATCAGCCTGCCACGCATGTTTTTGGAATGTGGGAGGAAACCGGGGTACCCGGAAAAAACCCACGCAGACCCGGGGAGAACTTGCAAACTCCACACAGGGAGGCCGGAGCTGAAATCCAACCCGGTACCTCTGCACTGTGAGGTCGACGTGCTAACCACTGGATCATCGGGCCGCCATGCAAGATATGTTTCTCACCTAAACGACTGTGTGTTTGCTAAGGCTGATAATGCCTGAAAAGGCAGTTCATGTACTAGTTTGTGAAGAAGTGGGGTCAGGACACCATGGTCGAGCTCTAAAAGAGAGTTGAAGACCAACATCAAATACTACTTAAGTTTATGAATGACTAAGAAACTGCACTGAACACCAACACATCAACGATGGCATCCTGACCGTCGGTACATTAATTGGCTATGAAATCGTCCCACCAAGCCAAAGATTTGAAATGATGCCATGTTCATCTTGTTTCACTGAGCGGCAGACATGGACAAAGGCTGCTCCAGTGCCAGTATGAAATGAGTCTACTTCTTTTATTTTGTGCATCACAATAATAGCCAAGACTCAAAGGAGAGACAAAAGTTGTCTTTTCTCCCAGTGGAGGTTTGTATCATTACAGTGGTCATATAGCAATATTGTTTTCCAATTTTGTCTGTTGCGGAGGTTGGTTAGCCACAGATAAAAAAAAATGTTCTGCTTCAAACTAAGTCTGTGTGCCTAAGGCTACCCAGTATGCAATTCCAAAAACAGAGAGGCTTTCTTTTTAGTTCTTCACAGTGTGACCTTTTTTGATTGGGTGAGATTGGTTGGCATGGAAATCAATACCACATTGCACATTTGATGCAGCCTTATCTCTTCTCCACACTGTCAGCAGGTGCAGACAAGGGAGTTTTGTGTGCGCGTGTTTGTCAGTGTATGTGCGCCCGTATATATTTAACACTTGTCTCGTGTGATTTCATACCAATAGAAACTCTTCATGTGCAAATGACTTGGATATGCCACTGAAAAACAAACATTCGAACAAACAGAAAAAAAAGCAAGTACCAGTGTCAGAAATGAGTCTGAGCAGACTGGAAAATTTCGGATAAAGCATGTCTTCTTTCGACACACGTCTCACCATTTGGGGTTGGCATAACCATAAGGATATTGCTAATGCATTTATCCACAGTACTGTAATTGCTATTGCAAAATAAATAACAGCCAGTTTTTTTTCCATTTCCATTTACTTCCATTCACTTTTGAAGCTGACCAATAATTGACCGAACATTTACGCCATATCAGGAAACTTTACAGCAAGCATTGCTTCCCTGCTGATTTAAAAGCAGAGTGCAAACTTTGAGCTCAAAAGATATTTTGTGAACAAAGCACCATCAGTGTAGAGGAATGAATTGAAATGAGCAGGGTTAAGCTGAATTCCACTCAAGTTCCCTTATTCACTCTTTTTGAAAACATGTTCTGGTTAACCACCTCAGCAACCAACTTTTCATATGTTCCAAAACTTTAATGTTTATTGTGAATCAGAACCTCCAGAAAATTTGTCACACCATGAAATGCATTAATTACAATCCAATTATTTTGAGCATCCATTGTCAACCATTTCTTTGCATGATTATGTGTTGAGCATGCCGCCCCAACACTTTTTTTTTTGTGCACATCAACAGGTACAGCAGGCAGCTGTTTCTCACCAAACAGCTCCAAAATGCACATCTGAAACCATTTAAATCAAAAGCAGTTACAGTTTCCATTATAGGCATTCCAGCATGGCCTTTCACTTTGTGCTGCAGCCTTTCTCAGCATGGGTGTCCGTGTATAAAGTGGGCACATGGCAGCACAAAGATGACACCCACTGTGCATGCCCCTCAGGAACACTAAAAGAGAAAGAGACCAAGAAAAGGAAAGATTACGCCAAGCCGAATAATTTTTTTTGCTGCTTCAGATAACAACCTTTACTGTAACAAACAAACAAAAATGACAGGGAGAAGACAAATCATATCCTGTGGTCAAGCAGCGAAAGACTTGCAGACAAAGGCAGAGGTAACATTTAACTCGCTAGAAAATGAAATTGTCTAACCCAGTGGTTCTTACCCTTGTTAGGGGGACCGAACCCAACCAGTTCACATGCACATTCGACAAATCCACTGAATAAAATAAAAGTGTAAAGAAGTAAAGAAGTGTTAAGTGTAAGAGTAAAATATTAGTGAAAAATAAAAATAGGATTTTTTTTTCACAAATTCAAGACATTAAAAACGCATCTATTTAAAAACTGAAAAAAAAGGAAATCAATTTTCAAGACATAAGTGTATGTTTTTAAATTTAATTGTATGGCAGAGGCGGGGCGGCCCGGTAGTCCAGTGGTTAGCGCGTCGACTTCACAGTGCAGAGGTACCGGGTTCGATTCCAGCTGCGGCCTCCCTGTGTGGAGTTTGCATGTTCTCCCTGGGCCTGCGTGGGTTTTCTCCGGGTGCTCCGGTTTCCTCCCACATTCCAAAAACATGCATGGCAGGCTGATTGAAAACTCTAAATTGTCCCTAGGGGTGAGTGTGGGCGCGAATGGTTGTTCATTCTGTGTGCTGTGCCCTGCGATTGATTGGCAACCGGTTCAGGGTGTCCCCCGCCTACTGCCCGAAGACAGCTGGGATAGGCTCCAGCACCCCCCGCGACCCTAATGAGGATGAAGCGGTTCGGAAGATGAATGAATGAATGAATGAATGAATGAATGAATGAATGAATGAATGGCAGAGGCGCTTTGTGAAACCCTGAGACCGATTCACCGAACCCCTTAAGAACCACTGATCTAACTTGTAAAAAATCTTAAATTGGAATCAGGGTTGACAAACTTTTCGTTCAGAAGAACCAGTGCAGAGGTGTAGGGTTTGATTCCGGCTTTGGCCTTCCTGTGTGGAGTTTGCATGTTTTCCTCGTCCCTGCGTGGGTATTCTCGGGGTACTCCAGTTTCCTCCCACATTCCAAAAACACGCATGGCAGATTAATGGAACACTAAATTGTTCATAGGTGTGAGTGTGATCGCAAATGGTTGTTCATCTCTGTGTGTCCTGTGATTGGCTGGCATCCAGCAGTTCAGGGTGTGTCCCGCCTACTGACCAAAGTCAGCTGGGATAGGCTCCAGCATGCCCGTGACCCTCATGAGCATAAGCAAATTGTAAAATTAATGGATGGGTTACGGTATTGCCATTTTTGTTAGCTCTATCAAAGTTTGCTTTACTGTATCCTGCGCCTTCAAACATTGACAAATAATAACTTGCTGGTCATTAAATTGCTTTTCCTGCCTTTAAAGCAGTGGTGTCAAAACATACAGCCTGTGGGCCGGCTTTCCCCTCGACTATTACATCCAGCAATGGCACACGGACAAGGCATGACCAACGACATAAGATGCTTTGTTAGCGGTGCTTGCCTTTCAGTATGTCTGCTAGCAATGCATTGTGGGAAACTCAGAAAAGCTCAAACCTCTCGATACTGTATGCTTCAATTTGGTGCTAATTTGGCTCCTCCCCGATCGATTATGAAGAACCGGGGCTGCTCTCGTCGCTCCACCATGCCTCCATGCGTCCCCGCTCAATGCACAATTCAGCATTTCACATTTTCATTTGTGGGGCAACTGTATGAACACAAGTTAACAGTGAGCCAGCGCCGTCTGCGCAATAACCCCACATCTGCAACTGGCTTGTTGTCAAGCAGATAAAATAGCCTGCCACAACTATCCAGCAACAATTTTTGCTTGTTTTGAACCGGCAATTTGATTCTTGATTTTTCTTTTTTATATGTCTGTAACAATTAGTGGCAGTAACGAGTATGTCTGGAGCTGCTGAAACCCGCTCTCGAAGTGGCATTGATCAAAGAGAAAAAATAGTGTATTATTCATGAAATGCACATTGAACCATGACCACTGTCTCGAATGATTCGATACAGAATGTGTATTATTGCACCCCTAACGTAAACACATCTTTTCCTCACTTGAAATCAATGTTATTAGACTGCTTATTTGGCAGTCATGAACTTGGATGACAAAAAAGAAAATAAAGAAAAAAAATTCCCGAACACCAGGCAAAACCAATAAATATGATTTGAGACGGAGTGTGCACAAATGGGGATTTGGAGGGTGCTCACTTTGCTGCTCATCTTCTGATACAAACTCCCAGACGCAGCCACTGCCACTTTGTATTATTTCGTAGCAGCCATCTATAATCTGTTCCAGCACACTTGCCATGAAATGAGTGATGTGAGACTTGTAATGTGCTGGGCAGGCAAAGCCTAATAGATAACATGAGCATTCCCCTCCCTGCATCTAGTCTTCATTCCTTTCCACAGGCAAATCAAGCTCCCTCAGCGGTAAACAAGGCAACGATTTGGTTCAGTATGGGGGAAGCTGCTTTCTCTGGCTGACTCTTCATCTCATAGACAGTAAAATATCTTTGGCGAGTTGGTCTCATTGCTTTATGTTTGACTCCGATACTGTTCAAAATGATGATTGTCATTTGGCAACTGTATTATACGGTATGCGTGTGCTTCTATACATATGAAGCTTGACGGGAAACCAGTGCAGAGCTGGCAGTTGTAGTCTGTCGTCTCTTGTGGTGGAAGAAAGAACCCTGTTTTGATTGTGATGAATATATAATTTCAGGGTTTTTTTTCCCCAAGAGCTGTCCGCCTTTTCTTTTGTGCTATTGTTCCTTTGATCTGGCTTTGGTCAAAATCGCATTCCATCTGGATGAGCTCACTCTCGCCCTGCAAATAAAGGCATTTTCCACTAACATATACAGCAGCATACAAACAGTAATAACCAGTGCATTGATTAGGCCTGTACATTTGTAACTGGTAAAAACAACACTTACCACATTATTCTTAATCTCTTTTGTTTATTTGGGTTTCACCATCCTTCTCTGGACTTTCAGGAGGCCCGTGTGGCTTTAGTTCAAATGTATGCACTGCAGGTGTGCATGTGAGTATAAATGGTTATCTGTATCCGCATGTGTCCTGCGAACGACAGGCAACCAATCCAACTTGCAGCCCATCTCTCAAACACAGTCACCAGGGATGTACTCCAGCTCTCAAATCCCCAAAGAGAAAATGTTGGAACCAGATTAGCTTCAGCCATTGTGGTCGCCAAAGCTTGACTGTACAATTACTTTTTTAAGTAAATCATTATCATGGCTGACAAGTTTCTACAGGAATGCATGAAAACACCACTCACCGACTTTTACTTTTTTTATACTTGACTGAATAATAATAATTAATAATCATCATAATATTAATAGGGCGGCCCGGTATTCGAGTGGTTAGCGCGTCAACCTCACACTGCAGAGGTGCAGGGTTCGATTCCGGCTTCGGCCTTCCTGTGTGGAGTTTGCATGTTCTCCCCGTGCCTGAGTGGTTTTTCTCCGGGTACTCCGGTTTCCTCCCACAATCCAAAAACATGCATGGCAGGCTGATTGAACACTCTAAATTGTCCCTAGGTGTGAGTGTGAGCGCGGATGGTTGTTAGTCTGTGTGTGCCCTGCGATTGGCTGGCAACCAGTTCAGGGTGTCCCCCCGCCTACTCCCTGAAGACAGCTGGGATAGGCTCCAGCACCCACCGCGACCTTTGTGAGGATAAAGCGGTTCAGAAAATGGATGGATGGGTGTAATGTGTAAATCACTTTATTTAAATGATAGTGAACACTTGCGTGTTTTTTATTAGTTTTTGATTGTTTACTTTAAAATGTCTTGTGTGTTTTTGAATCTTTCCTTGTGAGAAATCAGGAATGGGTGTGAGTACAGTACATGTATAATAGAACAATGTGACTCCAAATCATTGTGGACATGTTTGTGTCCTTGATCCTATATTTTACAAGAGGAATTAGGGATTCGGGGCGGCCCGGTAGTCCAGTGGTTAGCACGTCGACTACACAGTGCAGAGGTACCGGGGTTCAATTCCAGCTCCGGCCTCCCTGTGTGGAGTTTGCATGTTCTCCCCGGGCCTGCGTGGGTTTTCTCCGGGTACTCCGGTTTCCTCCCACATTCCAAAAAACATGCATGGCAGGCTGATTGGACACTCTAAATTGTCCCCAGGTGTGAGTGTGGGCGTGCATGGTTGTTCATCTGTGTGTGCCCTGTGATTGGCCGGCAACCAATTCGGGGTGTCCCCCGCCTACTGCCCGGAGACAGCTGGGATAGGCTCCAGCACCCCCCGCGACCCTAGTGAGGATTATGCGGTTCGGAAAATGAATGAATTAGGGATTCCCAACATGCCTTGAGCCGCTTGGACAGCCTCATACTAGAAACCCCTGTTGAACAGGATGATCATCAATCTTCGAAGGACAGCGGGGACCCTCGTCTTTTGCTCTGCGTCAAGCTCGTTTTTCACTTCTCCTTCCTGAAAACATGCATATGTAACCATGTGTTCAGTCTAGTCTTTCCAAAGACTCGGCTACACATATGTAATCACGTTGACATCTCTCTGATTCAACACTGCTTTTCTTGTAGTCTGTAGTGCTGCTTCTTCCCGCCCTTTAAAGCAAAACTCACCTTACTATTGCGATGGGTCCTTGACACTAAGTGGTAGAAGGTGGCAGTCCATCAATTTTTGTTCAATATCTGAAATGCACGATCAAAGCATGCCAGGAAGGTCAAAGCAATTAAGAATGGCTTGCTCTGTTTGAGGATGCGATGCTGTTGGTTG
This sequence comes from Hippocampus kuda, assembly GCA_901007745.1. Lineage (NCBI taxonomy): Eukaryota > Metazoa > Chordata > Actinopteri > Syngnathiformes > Syngnathidae > Hippocampus > Hippocampus kuda. The sequence goes on along the minus strand of CAAKHF010019308.1, from coordinate 24,994 downwards.
AACAAACATGCCGATTGTGTGGTCTCCGAAAAAGTGATAAATTCGGAGGTGCAAGGAGTCCATTCAGCGTGAATAATTTGCGATTGACTATGTGCAGTTTTGCTCGCGTGACATCGGTCATCCGGCACAGCCCTGCTCGAAACATTGCAACTACCGTCCCTAATTTGGTTGCGAGTCAAGTGCGTAAACCAACAGTCCAAAAGTCAGGGCTGCTGACCCGCCTCTCACTTGCACTTGCTTTTGTATTTCCATTGCTCACATTGTTTGTTTAGATCCTTGACTTTTACTTAAATTTGTAATGCGTACAAAATTAAACATATTGCTACACTGTATGTCCAGTCAGGAGTTGCCAGTTGGTCCTCAGCTCTCTTTTTCCAATATGCAACTAACAATGCCTCAGCACATGAAATCGGCGCTGAGTCGGTTGACTTGGAGTCAGGCTGTAAATGTAATTTTTGTATTCACAACTATAAAGCAGCTGACAGTCTTTTATTGTGTGAGAGAGTTTGTTACATCCTGATGAATCTCGAACCAAGACTGACATTTGAAGGACAATTTATGTTCATATGTGGTCTGATTTTTGTCTCCGCAGACACAGCTATAATTCTCATAGCAAACAATTGAAGCTGAATTGAGAATTTTCAAGTGATCAATAAATCCTAAATATTCGATAAATATGTTTTCATTTGTAATCTGATTCCATTTTGGTCACATTCTGAAAGTGCAGAACATATTTATCTCTGGGAATAGCAGTAATGTTTCATTGTTGTTAGGGTTGTCATGTTTGACAACAAAGAAGCCCAGATTGGGATCAATGCCTTCCCAGCCAGCATCTTTCCAAGTGTGCTGTGGCTTTTGGGGTTCTGCAAATACACCACGAAGCAGGGTCCTCCCATCTTCTCTGAATCAAATCTCATCTGGGTGGTTTTTATCATCTGCTGCTCGCTGTTGAGAATGCTGACAGTGAGGATAACTGTGTCCTAAACCTTATCTGGGAGCTTTCTAATTTGTGCATTTTCTTCTGCCACTTCCTCCAACCGAAGACCTTTTCAAATTTATGGCCACATCATCACCCCTCTTTTAAAAATGTTTCATGATTTTTTTGTCCCTGATTCTGCCAACATTCTTTTTGTTTCCGTCTGCCTTTTCACCATGTTTCTGCTAAAGGTAGTTGGCCAAGGCAAATATGTTCTGCATGATGCAATTTGAATTTACTGGCATCACATCATCATGTAATAATTGACCAAAATCAGATTCGACCTACACACACTCACACACATGCACACACTCAGTGACACAGTGAAGGGATCCGCTCGTACTTCGACAGTTCTGTGTGTGTATGTGTGTGGGTGCACAGGCACACACTTCTACTATCACATTTCAAATACGGTGAAAGTGACAGACCACCCACCTGCTCTGGCTCCTCTTATTTGTGTTTGCACTGCATTCGTGGGAGAGCAGCTAATGGGATTTCACTATCAGCATTTCAGTGTTGCGACCATGTCAGCTCACACTCCTCCGTCTCGAAACAGTCAAGCAAGGTGAAGCTGCTCAGTCTGCGCGGCGACAAAATGACTGTGAATGGCACAATAAATGAAGTCCAACATAAAGCTGCTTTCGTTTCAGTTATTCCCAGGCAGTGGAGGCACAGCGCCAACAGAGAGCACGCCACTGGAGGGTGTGAGAAACATGGCGCTTGCCAGATTGTACGCGACAGCCTCGCAGGGCTTTACCGCTCAGTTGTCATGAACGGCCGAGGAGGTGATGCAGACGTGGGGCGTCCCGGCCTCGCTCTAGAAGGGGCACACCAAATGGGAAAGCGGGTGCCGTTTTATTTCAAAACCTATAAAACTGCACTATAAATTTACAAAAAGTACAGTGTTGGAACCTTTTGGCTGATAAAAGTGAATATTATTGTTGAGAAATTGTGGGATAGGGTACGATATAAGAATGCAATAGTTGGTTGCAATTTCACAAGTTTGATGAAGTCTTTTGTCAAAAATCAAATATTAATATTTTGATTCATTCATATATTGACCTTGTTTTTTTTCTCTATATCAGCTATCTCTTTGCCAAAACAAAAACACTCACTTCAAGTTCAAGTCGAAATAGGTCATGAGTATCACAACTAAAAATGAAATGATGGCAGACAGTTATGGTGTGATGGCACCCTCTGTCTCAGGCTGACATGAGGTAGAAGGAGTTGCAGGTTTTATCAGAGGTGCAGACAGATGCTAACTCGGCAGGCAGGAACAGCAGTGAAGCCACATCGAGTACAATTCAGTAGTGTGTTTGTCACATCTTGAGGACATCGATTTTTTTTTCCATTGTCACTCATGGAGTGACATAAGGAAAACCGACTTAAATTAATCGAGCAACTTTTCTGGACATGCCTGTTTTAGTGTGTGGCTCTGTACTTGCAATCAACATACACCTCGGTTTTCCACATGTGGATTGATGACCACATTTGATGAGGACATCTGGGCAGCCCACTGCCCGTGAACAGAACCGCTTGGCTGGCTATTCTGGAGGTGCATGTTATGTAAACTAAGGATATGAAACGCGAGGTAAGCATCTATTTTTAGCACATCCTATATATTCAGACATAGGACTAGCTTTCAAATGGTTAACTTTTCCATTTCAAATGAAAGACGATACCACAAAAAGTGTTTTGTCCGTGCCTACCTGAAAGCACAAAATGATGTACAAAAAGAGAAATGACTGCTTGGATTCCGCCAAGTCTTATGCGCTTGATTAAAGATGTGTCCAAGATGAGTGAACTGTTTCCATTTTGTCACTATATCTACAAATGCAAGTCAAAAATCAAAGCAAAGTGAAAAAAACACATATATCAACAACTCCCAGAAATACCACCGACTTCTCTGGGCCAAAGCTCATCTGAAATGGATTGACGCAAAATGTGGTTTAGTCTGACTAGTTCATATTTCAAATTTGTTTGGAAATCATGTACGTCATGTCCACCGGGGAAAAGAGGAAAGGGACTCTTCTCATTAATATCATGTCAAGTTCAAAAGCCAGCATCTGTGATTGAACAGGGCATGGCTTCACAGTAAAAAGACTGCCCATACAAGACTGGCCTGCCAGCAGTACAGACCAGCCTCCCATAGAAAATGCATGGTGTATTATGAGGTGAAAAATACAACAACAGAAACCCGAGACTAAAGAATGGGAAAGAACTCCACCTACAAAGCTCCAACCATTGTACAATGATTGTTGAGTATTGTTATTGTTGTCCTAAAGTAATAAAGTTCATCAGTTTGAACATAAAATAGCTTGTCATTGAATTAGCTTTGTCTTTGTATTCAAATAAATATAGTTTCAGTTGAACATATTGACCTATTTGTGCTTTGTAAACTGTTTCAATGTTTTCAGAACAAATTACCATCTGCACTGAGTATAATATTTATTGTGTTGTAGCATCTTTGTGATTGCGACAATGCACGCTTCCTGTTGATTATAAACATTTAAAAAAAAGCACATCAGATTAATTGTCCTCGATGCAGCATATACAGTCGGTAGATGTTCCGCATTAGATTTATAATTTCCATGGCAAAAATATTACAGGTTTTTTCCAAGACAAAATATTTATACAGTGTTAAGTGTATTAAAGTACTGTATGTCTTCAATTAAAGCAACACAAAATTAATGTTGGACATAAACATGCCAAAATAATTACCAAACTTCCACTAACCCACATAGGTTGTGTGGGTTAGCGGAGGTTCCACCACACTAGCTCACCCAGTCACAAATTTAGCAGAAGCTGTGTTGGATCTGAGAGTGACAGTGGGAGCGGATAGATAAGATCGCGGCACCCTTGTCAATGTTGGCTCGCATAGAGCCCCTGCGATCTACTCACCACACATAAACCACTCGGTGTACGTCTTGTGCTGAAGGAGCTGACGCGTCATAGCAGAAGGGAAGAGTTTCAGCACTCGACAGTCAGGGTTAAGAATGACAGAGAGGTGATTTCTAACATGACATTGACAACTTCTGCTCCTCCACTGACTGATGCACGAGTGTTTCACAGGATGGAGAAATAGTCAAATGTCTGAACAGATTTTCTCTCGCCACAATAAATTATTTTCATTGTGTTTTGACCTGTACTCTACAGATCAGGGGTCAGCAAACTTTTTGAAATGGAGACCGACATCTTGGCTATTGATTAGCGCAAAGGGGAACCAGTAGATGTGTCACAATGACTCGATCGATCGAGAATTCCTTAATCATCTCGTGAATCGAGTATTTTAACAAGTAATCACTTTTAGCCATTTTCCCTTAAAATTCCTGACATCCTCTTATGTCAGCCTCACACAAGTAAGTATTTACAGATTTCTGTCATCCTCACTGAAAGCAGACATCTTTTGTTTTTGATCAAAGTCAGACTTTTGCAAACATCTGTTATTACTTTGGAAAACAATGATCAACATTTTTCCCTATTATCACACATGTTGCGGACCTAACCAGTAATTGAGCCATCATTTATGGGAATTTGTTTGTAGTTCAATCCATTACAACTCAGTACAATTACAATTACATTGTGTGAGTTCATGTGTGGACACACACACACACACACACATATACTGTGTGTGTGTGTGTGTATATATATATATATATATATATATATATATATATATATATATATATATATATATATACTGTATATACATAATGTATATATTAAAACCCGCCTCAAAACTCACTTGTCTTCTTTGGCATTTGAGTCAGCATGACTTAGATTTGTTCTTGGTTTTGCTGTTCGGTGCTTTCTACCTTCTTTGTTACCGATTTGCTTTACTGTTTGTTGTATATGTTAATTGCTCCGGCACTTTGTATGCAGCGATGGCTATTTGAAAGTGCTCTATAAATACAGTTGAGTTGAGTTTTTATATATATATATATATATATATATATATATATATATATATATATATATATATATAGAGAGAGAGAGAGAGAGAGAGAGAGAGAGATAGAGATATTCTTTGGGGGTACTGCATTGTTTTAGTTCCTGCTTATGAAACCAAACAACGACAGGTCATAAAATGACAAGGACCTTGACAAATAAACGTCGCAATACTATCTTAACCCTTGTGCGTTGATTTTTTTTAACGACACATCGGACAAAGGCACCATAATGGAATGGTGGCTTTAAAGTGTAATATCAAAGTCATTTCTGAATCCTTTTTTTTTCTTGAGACCACTCAAAATGTTCAGTGGCGTCAGACCTATCCATACATATATAGTTTCTATTTACTTATTGAGGTTGGCGCCCTCTATGGACATCAAAGCAATAAAAAGCAGTTTTGTGCTATGGGTATAAGTAACTATCATCTGCATATAAGTAAAAAACAAAAAACATTGAATTTGGAATATTCAATATGGACAAGTTAGCGCCTTCAACATGTTAATAGATCATGACATCATTTTAGTTAGTACTGTACGTCAACAGTCCTGTTATGGGATGTTTTGGTCCACAAGGGTTAAGTGTGTGTGTGTGTGTGTGTGTGTGGGGGGTGTGTGTGTGTGTGTGTGTGTGTGTGTGTGTGTGTGTGTGTGTTGTTTGCACTTGCTACTTTATG
>CAAKHF010019308.1:0-12926 GCA_901007745.1 Hippocampus kuda | reverse complement strand
GGTGTGTGTGTGTGTGTGTGTGGGGGGGGGGGGGGTACCGCCGAAAGTAGGGAATAGGGGTCGTTTGAGAGGTTGCCTGGTACGATTTGGGGAAATCTACCCTCATATCCCAAAAGGCACTCTTCTCTGCTCTCCTGATCTTGTTCTTGGGTGGTCAAAGTAAAATTCTCATCAGATTTGATATGCATTTGACTTTGCTGCAAATTGCAAAGGCACACCGGTGTTGTACGATTTCTATTTTTTTAATGTGAAAAATTATTGCATTCTACAGTGCAAATTAGCCATTCCAATGCAATAATTTTCAGAGGTCCCATTCATGTTTTGTGTTTTCTGATTGTAAAATTGTTCACTTAAGCAGATAAGAAAAAAGAAGAATCAAAACATCACCATCCCAGTGAAAAGGGCATTGTTATTCTTATATTGTCCAATCAATAGTCAGCAGAGAGTCTGTCGATATGAGCCTTGAGCAAAGAACTCCTCACTGGATGGATGGGGGAGGGGGAAATTTCTTAAGCAGATCAAACAATCCTTTCTACTCACTTACAGGCAAAGACAAACATTTGCACACGTGGGACAACAGCAGCAAAAAAACTGCCTCTTTCGCTGTGATATACAGTACAGCAATGGAGAAAAAAAGAATAGGCCTGGTCATCGGCAAAATTTTAGGCCTGTGTGGTTGGCCGGAGCCTAACCTGCTTCCGTCTTGACAATCGACCCTCCCATTTGTTTCTATAGCATCAGCAGAATGGACGCCGAGGGACTGCAAAACTCACACACGTGCTCATGCACACATCCAGACTTCCTTGGTAAAGATGGTGGATGCGTCCCACCCCCCTGTTGCTTCCAGAGCGATGTTCCGAGAGTTGGGACAGTGAAAGGAGCATCCCGCAGTGCTGTTGGAGCGTCCTTGGCAGCGTCAGACAACTTCACTATCCCTGCCCTAGCAGGGGGCAATAATCACATCAAGCTCCGCTGACAAGAGGCATTGAATTCAGCTCCGGTCTGCTTTAGAGTTTGGCATCCAGCTGCCTCTTCTGAACATGCTGCTGACATGCCCAAAGGTTTGTATTCTTTTTTTTCTTCCACCATACAGTTTTTTTTTTCCTTCTTCTTTTTGTGTTGCAGCCATAACATAAATGTATATGGAAGTGTTTCGAAATTCCATGTCACCAGGCAAATATCTGCAGGGACAGAATCACCTCTCATCACCATTGTTGTCCCGCGCCTTCTGTTTGCCATGGTAGCTTTGATGCAATACACATTTTGCCTTGTCATTCTCTATTAAAGTATACATTTTCAGGGGGAATCATATATATTTTGGGAATCAACAAACCACATTTTGTTGACATTTAGTGTGTGGTGCTTTTACATGTATGCTGGCAAACCAATTATAACTGCAAATGACCTGAATTGGCATGACGTACTTCTTCTAAAACCCACCAAAAGTGATGCTAACCCCACCGGACTGTTGTAAACAGCTTTGAGGCCCGATTGAACTCATCGGCTACCCAGTGAGTCTGGCTTCCAGCAGCTACACTCCATTCATCACCTGCTTTCAATGGCCACCACCAAGCCGCCTCCGGCTTGAAGGCCAGGTAGGGAGCCGAGTGGTGCACAATGTTTAGGGGATTAGCAATCAAAGGAGTGCAGAGGCTAGGGCCTTATGTCTCAGGCGGCCATTCTATTCTAGCTTGTGAGAAGAGCTCCAGGAGCGGCCAAGGTCACCGTCTACTGCTCGGCAGGAGGTAATTGGGAAAGAGTCTGGGAACTGTCCGACTGCGCTTTGCTAATCATGTGCTAGCAGACTAGCAGCACAGCAGGTGTCTCAGCCAACAAACATTCATTGTTCGTACCACAGTTAGCATGGCTGACAACATGATAATGCCTTTTGCCAGCCTTGCACTTTTCCTCCGTTCCAGTCTGTCAGATTACTTTCTCGATATTTGATGTAAACTGTAGGTCAACGTAGACAACGGATCAGTTGATCTAGTTGCATTTTACCTAAGTTGTTTTGAAATATTCCCGTGGAGGATATGGTTGTGAGATGATGGGGAGTTATGACAAAGGCCTTTTGTGGAAAGGAAGTGAAATGGAAATGTCCTGAATTTTCTTGTGTATCGGACAAAGCATTTATGTATTTATTTATTTTTACCATTCTTTTTTGATCTTCTGTCACCATCCTGAATAGTTTTAAGCTGATTTGGCATCCCGTGGTGCAAGACACTGAGCCATTAAACTGTGATGGGCCAGCTGGTCGTAGACTTGGATCGTAGTTCATATATTCCCCGGAAAGGCACACTGAAAAGATTAGCATAGCCTTCTTACGAACGAGAGGGGGGGAAGCAAGCGGTGAGCGAACAGTGATACAAAACAATTCGTAATCCAGTTGGAGGCAAGAGAGCAAGCATGGCTCGCCAGTCCAGCCTCCCACAAACACACCCCTGTTGGGATATTGGCAAGTTGTCATGACGACAGGGATGTTCTGCTGATGAAGTCTCGCTTAACGTTGTCCAATCAGATCGTGAAACTACCACCGCAGCGTGAACAGCACAGGACGCACCTATTCCGGTTGCACAATTCCAAGAAAGGGCTGGCGAAATCCGAGACCACCAACGGAAAATTAACAGTCTATGGGATCTTGTCAATGGAATGCCATGGTTCGACAAAACGCAATCAGCGGGGGTCGTGGATCCAGGGACTGCCAGGTAGGGGGTCCCCCTTATTATGCCGTTGAAGCCATATTTTTTTCGTGTTATTCGTACAAAATGTTAATTCAACACTCGTTATGATTATTGTGGTAAACTAAATCAAACGTGTGTTAATATGACTTAGTGGTTTGCATACCGAGTTGAAGCGATCCAGCTTCTTTGGAGAACTCCACTAAAATGGTTAAACACTCCTGCAGGTGGTTTTTGCAAATCTGCACCGGCAATGATAAACCCGATGAAAAGTGAAATGAAATCTTATGAAGGGGTGGAAGTGTCATGCATATTATGTCAAATCCAAGTCATATGATCCAATGTAATGTCATTTGCTATTCATTCCACTGCGGGATGTGAACCAAGAGCAAGAAAGGCTACTGTTGCTAAAGTGCAAAGTGAGCTAAAAACTCTCCTGGTGTTATTTTGAGTCAGGCCTTTTATCACAAACTGCAGGGAGGATTTTCTATTCATTTTCACCAAGCTGACCAAAGGAGAAGCCTTAGCTATGTGAAAGATGGAGGGCAGAGTGGGGGCGCATTCTTTTTTTTTTTTTTTTTTCTTAGTGCACTGCAGGTAGCCGTTACGGTCATCATCCTTTTAAGCCTGTTATTGCGTTCTATCAAATTTCACATTTTTACTAATAAACACAACCTGACAATTATTTTTTCTTTTTTTTTAAACGTAAAATTGATATTATTTTCAAGTAGTTTTTAGCTTTTGGATTGTACACTACACGTTTCTGTCTTCCCTCCCTTGCTGAACTCTATTCTCTCTCTCTGGTTCTCTGTGGGATACCATTTGACAAACTTGGACATAACAGAGAGTGTGTTCAATGGTTCAGACTTTCAAAATCAAATGTATGTATGTCTTCCTGAAAATAATTTGCTTGTTTGGTGGCTGGTTTGGACTTGTGTTGCCAAAAGGTAATATATGTGCCATTTTTGTCTCACAGAATACTAATTTTCAGTGCGAACGTTTTTCATTAGTTTTTCCCAAATGTGTTCTTGTCAATTTTCTATTTTTGCTGGTAAATATAAATGCAGCAGATGGGATTTGAAGCAGTAGCCATTCAGTCAGATTTCTCTAAACAACAAGAAAAAATCAAAATGGTTTTTCATGCCACATTCATTAAATGTATGAGGAATTGCAGTAAGACACGTGACTGTGTCAACATGGCAGCTCACCACCATGTCTTTCTTTCACTTAGCAATCTTAGGCCAGCTCACCATCTTATACTCAACTATATATATTAGTTCTGTTTTGCATATAATTATCCCATTTCATTGCTCTGTATCGGTAAAATGGATTTGGGCCGAGTTCCCCCAAAACCCTCATCAGCACTGCCTGATTGTAGTGCTACTAAAGTATATGAAGTGTGAGGATCACTTGATTATTAGAAAGTAGGGATTTAAATCTACACTGATTCATTCAGTAAAACACTTTGATTGTAACAGTACTGAGAGCAAAAAGGTTTTCACAACTTTGTCACTTGAAGCATCACAACGTGGTACATTGTCATGGTGACCACTTGAGGTTAACCACTTTGAAAAAAAAAAAAGATCTACTCATGCTTCATTCACTTTCTCCATGCACAATATTAGTCAAAGCAAATGGCTGTACCACACCGCATTATGCTTCTACTTAGTTTTCTACTTTCATTGCTCAGGTTTTGATCTCGAGTCTATTGTAAAGTTTTCTTTGTCTTGCCCTGAAAATATATTCTTGTAGGTATTTTATTTTGTGTCTGGATATGGTTAAACACCTACAGCCCAGTTTATTTTACTCATATAAGTGTTCCGTGCCTTGGTCGACCACCGTAATCCCAGCACGGCTGGTAAAAGTGGGAATAAGCGTGGCATGATTGTTCATGCACAAGAACCTGAATGAGGGGCACAACCTGGACCTGTTGTATAATTATCGCACAACCTCCAGTTATTGTGATAACCGTCATTCGCACGAAAGCTATCCAACAGACAATAGATAACCAGGTCAACTCAAAATAAACCCTGGAGTCGGGAAATGTGCATTCTTGTACAGTATTATGAAGTAAGGACGAGTTTCTGAGTAACCATGTTGACGGATGGTACGAAAACTGACCCAGTATAAATGCACTGTTATTCACGGATACGTGCGAATTTGAGGTGGAAAGTGATCATTCTAGTTTGGTTTAGTAATTGTTTGAAATGACACACTTCAAGCAGGGCATTAGCACGACCATCACCGTGATGCTCATTTGAGCAGCACGATGGCATATCTTTGTGAATTTGCTTGTTCACCATTAAGGACAGCAAATGCCGTTTCTTGAATTTTGTGTATTTGAACGGAACCCAAACATTTACAGTGAGATTCAAGGCAACTCCAGAGGATATTGCCATTTTCAAAGTCATTCCTCTAAAAGGAAAGACCCACTTAGAAGAAACTATCTTAATAATTGTCATGACCACCAACATGAGTATACATTCAAACCCTGGCAGGAAATGTATAACATGATGATCGAGCTTGGGGTTGGCACAATTAATTGCCTGTCACTTGTCAGAGAAGTGCGTATAAAAACGAGCGCTGTTGTTTGAGAGACTGTCAGCCAAGGACAATGAATGTATCCAATTTCATCCCCAACTTCCATCTGATTTAATAAAGAGAGACGTGGAGCCCAGACAGTACTCGGCTGCAGTGCGGTCAGGTTGTAAACACAGACATGAAATAAAAGAGGCGCATTACAAACAGGTTTGATCTCCTCGGGGCTGTCCAGGCTGACTGACAGGGGAGGGGGTGGGGGAAGCAATGGTTTGGACTCCTTTTATTCCCATTTCTCACATCAACTACCTCTCTTTTGCCAGCAGCATTGTCATTTGAGCCGTCCGGATCCAAGTGAAGGTCCTGCATTGACAGAAGCAGCACCATAAAAGAGGGAGACAAACTGGCAGACAAACGCAGCCAGAGGCTGAAGACTTGAGAAACAGCTGAGACCCACCAATTTGTTAACGGCAGCATTTGCGATGGAGTCATAACATTTCCCCCTCCATCTCAGCCTTGTCTTTCCTTCGTTATGTCTTTGTTCATAACAAAGAGGCACAAAGAGATAAGCAACACACATTTTTTTTTCTCCCCGTTTAGATGTTTGATGGAAACAGCAGACTCTCATTCGGATGCCAAACTAATCAAATTCAATTCCTTGATAAAATTTCGTTTTTAAATGATTCAAAAGCTGTTGTCATGCTAGTAAGATTGAGTTCTTTAAGAAACTCTAATTATTATCCGCTGTGTTCTTATGCTGCTCGTCTTGGAACAACCATGGGCAGATCATGAGATAATGAGTGTGTGTCTTTCTTCCGATGATGAGGCCCAGAGTGAGGATGACACGGTCCAAAGATGAAGAGGCATCCTCCCCGGCTAATTTAGACAGGAGAATTAAAGGTCTAACATAGCTCCAAAGTGAATTGTGTCCTTGAAGTAAATGTGAGACATCAAATATCATTTGTAGCTGAAAGGCAGTTTCCTCAATGAAAGATAATTATGCATCTGCAGTCGAGGAATTCACGCTTGTGCCTTCAAGAATCTAAATATATGATAAAGTAATGGAGGAAGACATTAACTTTAAGTCCAACTTCATTTCCATCTGAGGTTGTTATTTTTCTTACTTCTTACACACAGAAATTTACCACCCACTGCCTGAGAAAGTTCGAGGTACGCGTGCCATTGGGATTTCAACAAATTGTGCCATGATATTCGTGTTAGCAGCATTATATGGAGAATGTGCAGGTCTGCTGAAATGGAAAAACCGGCACATCTTGATTTTTGTACTGGTTGCAAACCAGGTTTTGTATCTTTGTAAATTTGGAATACTTGACATGACGCTCCCGACTAGAAATAACAGTTGTTTTTAGCCACCTCCTACGTCCGGTACACCACAGTGCCAGCGTGAAGTGTTTTGGAGCTATGAACAAGGAACAAGTGGGCTTTTTCGACTTCCGAATGCTAGTACTGGCAAAGTTTCTACATGACACGATCTAGGGCAGTGTCCATATCATGAATTACTTAACATCATGTTTGTTCAGGCTGTTTTCATCACCTCTGACTTCAGGAAGATCATGTACTGTAACTGTAGAAGGCGTCCACCTTACATAATGAACAAAAATATCCCTCAAAAGGTACCATGAAATCCGAATCGGGCAATGTAAATGTCCGATTTTTTTATTTTTTTTCCAGGGAAGAGTTGAAATAAATCATTTCAAAGAATAAATGAGTTAGTTTTTGGCCAAGAATTGAGTGGGGTGTTCCTTTTAGTTAAGAATGACAACAGTGTGCAACAAATCTTCTGAATTGCTGTTCATTGAATACATTAAGATAAGAAGGTAAGCAAAACGTTATTTGTCTCACAATGGAGAAATTCACCATTTACAGCAGCAACATTTTGAAAGAAAGTATTTGCATGCTCACAAATAAATTTAAAATGAACTGTACACAGTACAGAATGAAATCTAAAATAGAAGATGTAAGCATATATGCAACTGCATACAATATATGTTGCATATGGTGGCTGTGCTATTTGAAATGGGTGAATAGGGGTGAGTCCAGGTTTTCAGGTGCGTCTATTCAATAGCCTGACAGCAGTCGACAGGGATGATTATGATTATTATCATCTATATTCCATCCATCCATCCATTTTCCGATCTGCTTATCCTCACAAGGGTCGCGGGGGATGCTGGAGCTTATTCCAGCCGTCTTCAAGCAGGAGGCGGGGGACACCCTGAACTGGTTGCCAGCCAATCGCAGTATTATCATCTTCATTGTATTTAAAAAAAAAAAAAAAAAAAAACACCCCCCCTGTTCAAGGAACAGCTGAGAAGGGGTGTCGGAGGGGCATGTCACACATGGAAGGCGATCTGAGGTGCCTACTTCACGGCCACCTGCGATCGCACCGAGACATCATCCGCCAGTGGAGGTCAGCTTGCAGTCCCTAATCAAAATACTTTGTGTGTTTCAAACTCCTGCATGGACTTCACCAAATCAGTTTCTACTTCAACCATGTCAAGGACTGGGCACCTCTCGCACGCCGATATTAAAGGAAATGAGAGGAGCCCATTCCAATGGCTGCCAACTAAGTCTGCTGTTTCAACGACTACAATGGCGCAAACCGCCCCCCTTCCAGCTGCAACAAGCTGAGTGCGTCTGCAAAAATGCCAACACTTAATATACATGCCAGACTTGCTCTAGACACAAATGCAGAGCCCGTAGTTTCACGACATTATTACAAAAATCGATAATAATTTCTGCACTGAATATGTTGAAAGCGGACTTGTGAATTGACCTGGAATATTTATGTCTTAACAAAGTCATACTGTGCTTGTTACACGTGTTAAACCACGACTCAATGTGAGGTGAATGCCACAGCTGCCCTCAATCAACAGCAATGGAATTTTCCGGATTGGTTAATAGTGAACATCATTCAGTGGCTGAAAGTTCTGCTTGCTATAGTTAGACTCTCTGAGTAGGTGTGTAAGCTGGTACAAAAATTTTGAATACATCTTGTAATTGCCCCCCTCCTGTTCAAAATGGTAAGCTTCTAAATGTCCCCACTGTGGGCCTGAGAAACATTGTCTTGTATGTTACCTTCTAGATTTACCAAAAATTGGGGAGTCCAGCTCATGATGCTGGGTGATTTTTATTTTTTAGGGATGTGCCAATGTGTGCTTGGGCTTCGAAGCATGTTTTGTTGCATTCCATCAATGGGTGTGTGTGCACATGAAGCGTCACGAGCGAAACGAAAGTCTTGAAGAAGGCTTCCTATGAGCAGTATGTCAGGTGGTCTAATACATTTGTTTAGTGCAGTATGTGCAGTACAACAGTACATTTTTGAATGGCCTTCTATTAATATGTACAAGCTGAGAACGAACCAAAATTGTTAAAACAGCAAGTTTCCACAAAAGCTCATCATCACGTCAAAATTAGCCTCATTCAAAGTTTAATGGGCAATTTAGTACTTTTTATTTAGCTTTGACTGTCATAAATATGTTATCTATCTATCTATCTATCTATCTATCTATCTATCTATCTATCTATCTATCTATCTATCTATCTATCTATCTATCTATCTATCTATCTATCTATCTATCTATCTATCTATCTATCTATATGTAATCGAAATGTTATAAATGTTCCAAATATTAAGTGGTTAGACAAACTACCCCTCCCCGTTTTTTTTAACCCTGAATTATATCCATTTAAAAATTCAGCATTTCATCAGTATATTGATATTGAATGAGTGTGTTGCTCCCAGAGTTGTATGATTGGGCTGGCCATGCATTTACAGACCTTGTTTTATACACTGGAGTAAAGGCACATTGGAATAAGCCAGGATTGCCCAAAATTAACAAAAAATATAGTTGGATGTAGATCAATTTATAATATATTATTAATCAACTGCTGAAGAGGTATATTTTTTTCAACATGAATGTTCCTATATTCCAATATATTAACACACTCTCTCTCTCTCACACTCACACACACATGCACACACACACATATACACATGCACAGAAAACCACACGAACACACACTAATTAGAATAGGAACATGTGTCAGAAACAGGACCAGTGGTTTGGTTAAAAGATGAGGAACGCTCTGCTATTCACATGACTGCCCATTGGTTTTAATTATGGCTTGCTCTTTCAACTTACAATCAAATATACTTCAAAACGCTTTGTGATTGCCCATTGTTTCTGTGGGCCATTGAGCATGGGGAAAGGGGCCACATATGTGTGTAGGGTATCTGTGAAACTGTTCTATATTTCTCCTTGACTATATCTGACACTGGTTCCTTCATCTATTAGCATGCGCACACACACACGCACGCACGCACGCACACTTTTGGAAGTGATGAGCATTACTCTGTCCACAGCATTTGTGTGCTCACGTCAGCGAACGCTTTTTCATGCAATTGCAGGATTGGTCTGCTTTATTTTCCCGACACAGCTGCACAGGCACTGTATTGATGTGTAACCCAATCCGGCACTTTAAAGGGCGAGAGGCCTGGACAGACGTGGTCTTGCTAGTATACCAGATGGGGCTTTATGATGAAAAGAGCATAATCCCCATCCAGGCATCACTTCCATCACTTGTGCCCTACAAAGCCATTCACGGTTTTATTTATTGGAATAAATAATCCCTTTTTGCACACTCCCAAGCAGAGCCCAATTTCGATGTTTCTCTCCTCATCCGCTTACTTTCAGTTTCTATCTTTATCTACCCCCTTCTGACATTCTTCTGTTTCTTCATGCCTTTCTATCGCCTTCATCTCTTTGCCCCTCACCCCCTTCACCAAACCCCCTTTGCACTTGAAGACTTGCAAATGTGGTATTAGCTAAAATTCAGAGAGCCAGGCAAGTGATCTCTTTTTATCCACGAGGGCCTTTCTGATTGAGCTACAGCATGTGCATTGGAAATGAGTGCTGCACTGGGGCTGGCAAACCTCATGCCTGTGATTGGTATTCAATATACATGTTACTGCAGGACATGCTTGTTTGGGGCTACGAGTTTACTATGTCTCTATTTCGTGCCCTCTCGTGAGCTTGCCCCAAATTCCAGGCTTAGAAAATGGCTTTCGCTGCAAGTATCACACACAGAGACAACAGTAAATTGGACTCTTTGGAAAATAGTGTTTGGCCGGGGTTGGACTTAAAGTGTGTCAACATTATGCTGCGGGTGTAGTCGGGCATTTGAAAATTTTGATGATGATTGATTTCATGAAAGGTAACATTATTACAAAAAGACAGAATGCTGTTTGCTTCTCGGATTTGTTTTCCATTACCCCTTTGTATTCAGTTGAACTCTATTTCATAAAATAAGAGTATTCACAGAAAATATCACTTTTTTAATGTTTTGCTCATTATCTTTTCATAGTAATCTGTGCCCGCTGTCTAAAATCCCCTGCAACTTTTAGTCTAGTTGCTGCTTCAGTTTTTTTTTCCATCCATAAAATACACACGCATGTTCTCCCTCAACCTATCGACGTCGTTGCCTGTTCTCTTCATTCTCTGAGTTTCACTGGCGTCACCAGGGAAGCAGATGATTTCGCCATGTCTAACTACTTATGTCACACTTGCAGAATAACCCAGCGATTGAATTTGAATTTACATTAGGCAGATGTGGCACACACGACAACAACGACATTGCTTAAGTTGGACTCAGACACTGATGTTTGAATGAGCATGTGTGGTTTTACGTGTACTTTATCTCGATGAGGAATCCTATCCCAATGGACGAGCATCTAATTTATCACCCCAAATACAAGGGTTCCAAGCATTTGTTGAGCAATCATGCACATTTTTTTTTTTTTAGACGAAGGAGACATGACAATAGCTCACAGCGATTGAGTGGCTACCACATTCGGCTGACAGTTTGCTGCATGTTCTCCCTGCTCTTGTGTGGGTTGTCCCCTCATGCATGCAATTCATATGTTAGGGTCAGTGAAGACTCCAAATTTGTCTTCATTGTAAATATGAGTATGAATGGTTGTTTGACCCCCCCCCCCCCGAGGTCAGATGAGATCAGCTTCAGCTCATCTTCAATGCTAGCAAGTATAAGCGGCATCATAAATGGATAGACCGATGCCCTACTGAGATCTTGGTTTTGTGGTCCAGACAAATTCTCTGAAATTAGGGGATCAATCCATCCCAAAGATCTGGTCATCTCAGAGGATTGAACACGTGGGTAGTGGCGAGCCAATATTACATAAGAGGACACAAATGCCCCTCTTCTAGTCAAAACCTCAGGTCTTTTCTGTCGGTTCCTTTTTCAAGGTTTGCCTTTGCTCACTTCCAAGTGTGGAAAGTGAAGTTTCAACACAAACCCGGTCAATCAAAAGCAAAATCCTGAAGGTATTGAGAGCACTGAAAGGTACATGGCAACAAATGTGAGAGGTTTGAGTGACTGTTAAAAGAATGTAGATGATACAGCAGGAAAACAGAAAGCAGTTTTTTCTAGGAAACTTTGAACAGTAAAATGTCACTTGAACAGGATGATGGATTATTATGAAACCAGTTTAACAAAGTTCTGATGCACGGTGCTGTGGTAACTGTCTTTCAAGACCTTGTCAATGAAGATGAGCCTGATATTAAGTGCAATGTTGGGTGGAGTAGCTGTTGCTTGCAAGGAATCTAAGTTTAGAGTGAAGAACAGAATCCAGTGGTTTTATTGTCGTGACAGACACGTGTCTGTACTGTAGATACTGGCGCTGCAGTCCAAAACTGATAGAAAGATGACTTTGACCAGATGTTTCCCACATGGTAGGGGAAATGTGGTTTTGATCTGCTATAAATCTTTTTTTTTTCCACTTTAGTTGACACGAGAGTGTATTTACACAAGTTTTGAATACATCTTTTGGGGGTCCAACCCAATGCCTAGATATTTGTGTCCAGTGAAACCTTCAATATTCTTTCAATACACATGCGAGAGCAGTTTCGTACATTGACCGAGTCAGTCCTATTTGGTTGTAAAAAAATGAGCCAACTCGAGTCGGCGAGCCGAGTAGGTGCGGTGCAGTGAAAACGGGCCATATCATCTGGTTACATGAACTGATTGTTGGCGGACACACACACACACACACACACACACACACACACACACACACACACACACACACACACACACACACACACACACACACACACACACAATTTTTGTTTGTGAGGGGAGGGGGGCAAGTAGAGGAAAGAATCTCACTCACTTAAGGAAAAAATATGATACAATCCTGATTTAATCTTTTTAAATCTCATTGTAACGGCACCAAACAAAAGTTCCAGCATACCACTTTGCCCAATGCAGATTCGTGATTCATCACAGAATATGACTTCCTTCCAGTCATCCACAGTCCATGAATGTTTTTTTTTCAGCCCACTTAAGCCTTGTTTGGTTCTGTTTAAGTGTGAAGGAAGGATTTTGTTTGGTTCGTGAAGGTGAATCCTGTTTCCTTTCTTACAGTTTGGTCACAGACGTTGACTCCACTTCTGCCCATTTGTACCTGAATTGTGATGTTATATGTTTTCTATTTTCAAGGCACATTGCTTTGTATTTTCCATCCTGATGCCTTGAGGTTTCCCTTGGTCTACCAGGATGCTTCCTTTTTACAACATTCACTGTCAGGATTTCAGACACTGCTTTCTGGGAGCAACCAACATCTTTTGTAACATTTCATCATATTTTACCATCTTTAAGAAATTGGATAAT